>JAWNNH010000320.1:0-47612 GCA_035043045.1 Hirtodrosophila alboralis
AACAAAAAATTATTTTTGCTAGCACTCCCTAGAATTTATGAGAATCGAGGAGGAGGGCAGGTCACACATACACACAGAAATGCACATGCCACAAAAAAAAAAAATAATAACAAAAATTCAATTGAATAACAAAAATTTAATTTTGCGCACTCCCTTGAATTTATGAGAATCGCGGAGGAGGGCAGGTCACACATACACACATATACATACAATTTTTGGGGTGCCAATAAGAAAAAAATATTAACAAAAAATTATTTTTGCTAGCACTCCCTAGAATTTATGAGAATCGAGGAGGAAGGCAGGTCACACATACACACATATACATACAATTTTTTAGCGTGCCAATAAGAAAAAAATAAAATAAAATATTAACAAAAAATTATTTTTGCTAGCACTCCCTAGAATTTATGAGAATCGCGGAGGAAGGCAGGTCACACATACACACATATACATACAATTTTTGGGGTGCCAATAAGAAAAAAAAAAATTAAATAAAAAAAAAATATTAACAAAAAATTATTTTTGCTAGCACTCCCTAGAATTTATGAGAATCGAGGAGGAAGGCAGGTCACACATACACACATATACATACAATTTTTGGGGTGCCAATAAGAAAAAAAAAATTAAATAAAAAAAAAATATTAACAAAAAATTATTTTTGCTAGCACTCCCTAGAATTTATGAGAATCGAGGAGGAGGGCAGGTCACACATACACACATATACATACAATTTTTTAGCGTGCCAATAAGAAAAAAATAAAATAAAATAAGAAAAAAATATTAACAAAAAATTATTTTTGCTAGCACTCCCTAGAATTTATGAGAATCGAGGAGGAAGGCAGGTCACACATACACACATATACATACAATTTTTTAGCGTGCCAATAAGAAAAAAATAAAATAAAATATTAACAAAAAATTATTTTTGCTAGCACTCCCTAGAATTTATGAGAATCGCGGAGGAAGGCAGGTCACACATACACACATATACATACAATTTTTGGGGTGCCAATAAGAAAAAAATATTAACAAAAATTTAATTAAGCCCGCACTCCCTTGAATTTATGAGAATCGCGGAGGAGGGCAGGTCACACATACACACATATACATACAATTTTTGGGGTGCCAATAAGAAAAAAATATTAACAAAAAATTATTTTTGCTAGCACTCCCTAGAATTTATGAGAATCGAGGAGGAGGGCAGGTCACACATACACACAGAAATGCACATGCCACAAAAAAAAAAAAATAATAACAAAAATTCAATTGAATAACAAAAATTTAATTTTGCGCACTCCCTTGAATTTATGAGAATCGCGGAGGAGGGCAGGTCACACATACACACATATACATACAATTTTTGGGGTGCCAATAAGAAAAAAAAAAAATAAAATAAAAAAAAAATATTAACAAAAATTTAATTTTGCCCGCACTCCCTTGAAATTATGAGAATCGCGGAGGAGGGCAGGTCACACATACACACATATACATACAATTTTTGGGGTGCCAATAAGAAAAAAATATTAACAAAAAATTATTTTTGCTAGCACTCCCTTGAATTTATGAGAATCGAGGAGGAAGGCAGGTCACACATACACACATATACATACAATTTTTTAGCGTGCCAATAAGAAAAAAATAAAAAATAATAATAAAAAAATAAATAAAATATTAACAAAAAATTATTTTTGCTAGCACTCCCTAGAATTTATGAGAATCGCGGAGGAGGGCAGGTCACACATACACACATATACATACAATTTTTGGGGTGCCAATAAGAAAAAAATATTAACAAAAAATTATTAGCACTCCCTTGAATTTATGAGAATCGAGGAGGAAGGCAGGTCACACATACACACATATACATACAATTTTTTAGCGTGCCAATAAGAAAAAAATAAAAAATAATAACAAAAAAATAAATAAAATATTAACAAAAAATTATTTTTGCTAGCACTCCCTTGAATTTATGAGAATCGAGGAGGAAGGCAGGTCACACATACACACATATACATACAATTTTTGGGGTGCCAATAAGAAAAAAATATTAACAAAAAATTATTTTTGCTAGCACTCCCTTGAATTTATGAGAATCGAGGAGGAAGGCAGGTCACACATACACACATATACATACAATTTTTTAGCGTGCCAATAAGAAAAAAATAAAAAATAATAACAAAAAAATAAATAAAATATTAACAAAAAATTATTTTTGCTAGCACTCCCTTGAATTTATGAGAATCGAGGAGGAAGGCAGGTCACACATACACACATATACATACAATTTTTGGGGTGCCAATAAGAAAAAAATATTAACAAAAAATTATTTTTGCTAGCACTCCCTAGAATTTATGAGAATCGAGGAGGAGGGCAGGTCACACATACACACAGAAATGCACATGCCACAAAAAAAAAAATAATAACAAAAATTCAATTGAATAACAAAAATTTAATTTTGCGCACTCCCTTGAAATTATGAGAATCGCGGAGGAGGGCAGGTCACACATACACACATATACATACAATTTTTGGGGTGCCAATAAGAAAAAAAAAATAAAATAAAAAAAAAATATTAACAAAAATTTAATTTTGCCCGCACTCCCTTGAAATTATGAGAATCGCGGAGGAGGGCAGGTCACACATACACACATATACATACAATTTTTGGGGTGCCAATAAGAAAAAAATAAAATAAAATAAGAAAAAAATATTAACAAAAAATTATTTTTGCTAGCACTCCCTAGAATTTATGAGAATCGAGGAGGAAGGCAGGTCACACATACACACATATACATACAATTTTTTAGCGTGCCAATAAGAAAAAAATAAAATAAAATATTAACAAAAAAATTATTTTTGCTAGCACTCCCTAGAATTTATGAGAATCGCGGAGGAAGGCAGGTCACACATACACACATATACATACAATTTTTGGGGTGCCAATAAGAAAAAAATAAAATAAAATAAGAAAAAAATATTAACAAAAAATTATTTTTGCTAGCACTCCCTAGAATTTATGAGAATCGAGGAGGAAGGCAGGTCACACATACACACATATACATACAATTTTTTAGCGTGCCAATAAGAAAAAAATAAAATAAAATATTAACAAAAAAATTATTTTTGCTAGCACTCCCTAGAATTTATGAGAATCGCGGAGGAGGGCAGGTCACACATACACACAGAAATGCACATGCCACAAAAAAAAAAATAATAACAAAAATTCAATTGAATAACAAAAATTTAATTTTGCGCACTCCCTTGAATTTATGAGAATCGCGGAGGAGGGCAGGTCACACATACACACATATACATACAATTTTTGGGGTGCCAATAAGAAAAAAAAAAATAAAATAAAAAAAAAATATTAACAAAAATTTAATTTTGCCCGCACTCCCTTGAAATTATGAGAATCGCGGAGGAGGGCAGGTCACACATACACACATATACATACAATTTTTGGGGTGCCAATAAGAAAAAAAAAATAAAAAAAAAATATTAACAAAAATTTAATTTTGCCCGCACTCCCTTGAATTTATGAGAATCGCGGAGGAGGGCAGGTCACACATACACACATATACATACAATTTTTGGGGTGCCAATAAGAAAAAAATATTAACAAAAAATTATTTTTGCTAGCACTCCCTTGAATTTATGAGAATCGCGGAGGAGGGCAGGTCACACATACACACATATACATACAATTTTTGGGGTGCCAATAAGAAAAAATATTAACAAAAAATTATTTTTGCTAGCACTCCCTTGAATTTATGAGAATCGCGGAGGAGGGCAGGTCACACATACACACATATACATACAATTTTTGGGGTGCCAATAAGAAAAAAAAAAATAAAATAAAAAAAAAATATTAACAAAAATTTAATTTTGCCCGCACTCCCTTGAATTTATGAGAATCGCGGAGGAGGGCAGGTCACACATACACACATATACATACAATTTTTGGGGTGCCAATAAGAAAAAAATATTAACAAAAAATTATTTTTGCTAGCACTCCCTAGAATTTATGAGAATCGAGGAGGAAGGCAGGTCACACATACACACATATACATACAATTTTTTAGCGTGCCAATAAGAAAAAAATAAAAAATAATAACAAAAAAATAAATAAAATATTAACAAAAAATTATTTTTGCTAGCACTCCCTAGAATTTATGAGAATCGAGGAGGAAGGCAGGTCACACATACACACATATACATACAATTTTTGGGGTGCCAATAAGAAAAAAAAAAATAAAAAAAAAATATTAACAAAAATTTAATTTTGCCCGCACTCCCTTGAATTTATGAGAATCGCGGAGGAGGGCAGGTCACACATACACACATATACATACAATTTTTGGGGTGCCAATAAGAAAAAAATATTAACAAAAAATTATTTTTGCTAGCACTCCCTTGAATTTATGAGAATCGCGGAGGAGGGCAGGTCACACATACACACATATACATACAATTTTTGGGGTGCCAATAAGAAAAAATATTAACAAAAAATTATTTTTGCTAGCACTCCCTTGAATTTATGAGAATCGCGGAGGAGGGCAGGTCACACATACACACATATACATACAATTTTTGGGGTGCCAATAAGAAAAAAAAAATAAAATAAAAAAAAAATATTAACAAAAATTTAATTTTGCCCGCACTCCCTTGAATTTATGAGAATCGCGGAGGAGGGCAGGTCACACATACACACATATACATACAATTTTTGGGGTGCCAATAAGAAAAAAATATTAACAAAAAATTATTTTTGCTAGCACTCCCTAGAATTTATGAGAATCGAGGAGGAAGGCAGGTCACACATACACACATATACATACAATTTTTTAGCGTGCCAATAAGAAAAAAATAAAAAATAATAATAAAAAAATAAATAAAATATTAACAAAAAATTATTTTTGCTAGCACTCCCTAGAATTTATGAGAATCGCGGAGGAGGGCAGGTCACACATACACACATATACATACAATTTTTGGGGTGCCAATAAGAAAAAAATTTTAACAAAAAATTATTAGCACTCCCTTGAATTTATGAGAATCGAGGAGGAAGGCAGGTCACACATACACACATATACATACAATTTTTTAGCGTGCCAATAAGAAAAAAATAAAAAAAAATAAAAAAATATTAACAAAAAATTATTTTTGCTAGCACTCCCTAGAATTTATGAGAATCGAGGAGGAAGGCAGGTCACACATACACACATATACATACAATTTTTTAGCGTGCCAATAAGAAAAAAATAAAATAAAATATTAACAAAAAATTATTTTTGCTAGCACTCCCTAGAATTTATGAGAATCGAGGAGGAAGGCAGGTCACACATATACATACAATTTTTTAGCGTGCCAATAAGAAAAAAATAAAATAAAATATTAACAAAAAATTATTTTTGCTAGCACTCCCTAGAATTTATGAGAATCGCGGAGGAAGGCAGGTCACACATACACACATATACATACAATTTTTGGGGTGCCAATAAGAAAAAAATATTAACAAAAAATTATTTTTGCTAGCACTCCCTAGAATTTATGAGAATCGAGGAGGAGGGCAGGTCACACATACACACAGAAATGCACATGCCACAAAAAAAAAAATAATAACAAAAATTCAATTGAATAACAAAAATTTAATTTTGCGCACTCCCTTGAATTTATGAGAATCGCGGAGGAGGGCAGGTCACACATACACACATATACATACAATTTTTGGGGTGCCAATAAGAAAAAAATATTAACAAAAAATTATTTTTGCTAGCACTCCCTTGAATTTATGAGAATCGAGGAGGAAGGCAGGTCACACATACACACATATACAATTTTTGGGGTGCCAATAAGAAAAAAATATTAACAAAAAATTATTTTTGCTAGCACTCCCTTGAATTTATGAGAATCGAGGAGGAAGGCAGGTCACACATACACACATATACATACAATTTTTTAGCGTGCCAATAAGAAAAAAATAAAAAATAATAATAAAAAAATAAATAAAATATTAACAAAAAATTATTTTTGCTAGCACTCCCTAGAATTTATGAGAATCGCGGAGGAGGGCAGGTCACACATACACACATATACATACAATTTTTGGGGTGCCAATAAGAAAAAAAAAAATAAAAAAAAATATTAACAAAAATTTAATTTTGCCCGCACTCCCTTGAATTTATGAGAATCGCGGAGGAGGGCAGGTCACACATACACACATATACATACAATTTTTGGGGTGCCAATAAGAAAAAAATATTAGCAAAAAATTATTTTTGCTAGCACTCCCTTGAATTTATGAGAATCGCGGAGGAGGGCAGGTCACACATACACACATATACATACAATTTTTGGGGTGCCAATAAGAAAAAATATTAACAAAAAATTATTTTTGCTAGCACTCCCTTGAATTTATGAGAATCGCGGAGGAGGGCAGGTCACACATACACACATATACATACAATTTTTGGGGTGCCAATAAGAAAAAAAAAAATAAAATAAAAAAAAAATATTAACAAAAATTTAATTTTGCCCGCACTCCCTTGAATTTATGAGAATCGCGGAGGAGGGCAGGTCACACATACACACATATACATACAATTTTTGGGGTGCCAATAAGAAAAAAATATTAACAAAAAATTATTTTTGCTAGCACTCCCTAGAATTTATGAGAATCGAGGAGGAAGGCAGGTCACACATACACACATATACATACAATTTTTTAGCGTGCCAATAAGAAAAAAATAAAAAATAATAACAAAAAAATAAATAAAATATTAACAAAAAATTATTTTTGCTAGCACTCCCTTGAATTTATGAGAATCGAGGAGGAAGGCAGGTCACACATACACACATATACATACAATTTTTTAGCGTGCCAATAAGAAAAAAATAAAAAATAATAACAAAAAAATAAATAAAATATTAACAAAAAATTATTTTTGCTAGCACTCCCTAGAATTTATGAGAATCGCGGAGGAGGGCAGGTCACACATACACACATATACATACAATTTTTGGGGTGCCAATAAGAAAAAAATATTAACAAAAAATTATTTTTGCTAGCACTCCCTAGAATTTATGAGAATCGAGGAGGAGGGCAGGTCACACATACACACAGAAATGCACGTGCCACAAAAAAAAAAAATAATAACAAAAATTCAATTGAATAACAAAAATTTAATTTTGCGCACTCCCTTGAATTTATGAGAATCGCGGAGGAGGGCAGGTCACACATACACACATATACATACAATTTTTGGGGTGCCAATAAGAAAAAAAAAAATAAAATAAAAAAAAATATTAACAAAAATTTAATTTTGCCCGCACTCCCTTGAAATTATGAGAATCGCGGAGGAGGGCAGGTCACACATACACACATATACATACAATTTTTGGGGTGCCAATAAGAAAAAAATATTAACAAAAAATTATTTTTGCTAGCACTCCCTTGAATTTATGAGAATCGAGGAGGAAGGCAGGTCACACATACACACATATACATACAATTTTTTAGCGTGCCAATAAGAAAAAAATAAAAAATAATAATAAAAAAATAAATAAAATATTAACAAAAAATTATTTTTGCTAGCACTCCCTAGAATTTATGAGAATCGCGGAGGAGGGCAGGTCACACATACACACATATACATACAATTTTTGGGGTGCCAATAAGAAAAAAATATTAACAAAAAATTATTAGCACTCCCTTGAATTTATGAGAATCGAGGAGGAAGGCAGGTCACACATACACACATATACATACAATTTTTTAGCGTGCCAATAAGAAAAAAATAAAAAAAAATAAAAAAATATTAACAAAAAATTATTTTTGCTAGCACTCCCTAGAATTTATGAGAATCGAGGAGGAAGGCAGGTCACACATACACACATATACATACAATTTTTTAGCGTGCCAATAAGAAAAAAATAAAATAAAATATTAACAAAAAATTATTTTTGCTAGCACTCCCTAGAATTTATGAGAATCGAGGAGGAAGGCAGGTCACACATATACATACAATTTTTTAGCGTGCCAATAAGAAAAAAATAAAATAAAATATTAACAAAAAACTATTTTTGCTAGCACTCCCTAGAATTTATGAGAATCGCGGAGGAAGGCAGGTCACACATACACACATATACATACAATTTTTGGGGTGCCAATAAGAAAAAAATATTAACAAAAAATTATTTTTGCTAGCACTCCCTAGAATTTATGAGAATCGAGGAGGAGGGCAGGTCACACATACACACAGAAATGCACATGCCACAAAAAAAAAAAATAATAACAAAAATTCAATTGAATAACAAAAATTTAATTTTGCGCACTCCCTTGAATTTATGAGAATCGCGGAGGAGGGCAGGTCACACATACACACATATACATACAATTTTTGGGGTGCCAATAAGAAAAAAAAAAATAAAAAAAAAATATTAACAAAAATTTAATTTTGCCCGCACTCCCTTGAATTTATGAGAATCGCGGAGGAGGGCAGGTCACACATACACACATATACATACAATTTTTGGGGTGCCAATAAGAAAAAAATATTAACAAAAAATTATTTTTGCTAGCACTCCCTTGAATTTATGAGAATCGAGGAGGAAGGCAGGTCACACATACACACATATACATACAATTTTTTAGCGTGCCAATAAGAAAAAAATAAAAAATAATAAAAAAATAAATAAAATATTAACAAAAAATTATTTTTGCTAGCACTCCCTAGAATTTATGAGAATCGCGGAGGAAGGCAGGTCACACATACACACATATACATACAATTTTTTAGCGTGCCAATAAGAAAAAAATAAAATAAAATAAGAAAAAAATATTAACAAAAAATTATTTTTGCTAGCACTCCCTAGAATTTATGAGAATCGAGGAGGAAGGCAGGTCACACATACACACATATACATACAATTTTTTAGCGTGCCAATAAGAAAAAAATAAAATAAAATATTAACAAAAAATTATTTTTGGTAGCACTCCCTAGAATTTATGAGAATCGCGGAGGAAGGCAGGTCACACATACACACATATACATACAATTTTTTAGCGTGCCAATAAGAAAAAAATAAAATAAAATAAAAAAATATTAACAAAAAATTATTTTTGCTAGCACTCCCTAGAATTTATGAGAATCGAGGAGGAAGGCAGGTCACACATATACATACAATTTTTTAGCGTGCCAATAAGAAAAAAATAAAATAAAATATTAACAAAAAAGTATTTTTGCTAGCACTCCCTAGAATTTATGAGAATCGCGGAGGAAGGCAGGTCACACATACACACAGAAATGCACATGCCACAAAAAAAAAAAATAATAACAAAAATTCAATTGAATAACAAAAATTAAATTTTGCGCACTCCCTTGAATTTATGAGAATCGCGGAGGAGGGCAGGTCACACATACAATTTTTGGGGTGCCAATAAGAAAAAAAAAATAAAATAAAAAAAAAATATTAACAAAAATTTAATTTTGCCCGCACTCCCTTGAATTTATGAGAATCGCGGAGGAGGGCAGGTCACACATACACACATATACATACAATTTTTGGGGTGCCAATAAGAAAAAAATATTAACAAAAAATTATTTTTGCTAGCACTCCCTTGAATTTATGAGAATCGAGGAGGAAGGCAGGTCACACATACACACATATACATACAATTTTTTAGCGTGCCAATAAGAAAAAAATAAAAAATAATAACAAAAAAATAAATAAAATATTAACAAAAAATTATTTTTGCTAGCACTCCCTAGAATTTATGAGAATCGCGGAGGAAGGCAGGTCACACATACACACATATACATACAATTTTTGGGGTGCCAATAAGGAAAAAATAAAATAAAATAAGAAAAAAATATTAACAAAAAATTATTTTTGCTAGCACTCCCTAGAATTTATGAGAATCGAGGAGGAAGGCAGGTCACACATACACACATATACATACAATTTTTTAGCGTGCCAATAAGAAAAAAATAAAATAAAATATTAACAAAAAATTATTTTTGCTAGCACTCCCTAGAATTTATGAGAATCGCGTACACATAAATGCACATGCCACACAAAAAAAAAAATAATAACAAAAATTCAATTGAATAACAAAAATTTGCGCACTCCCTTGAATTTATGAGAATCGCGGAGGAGGGCAGGTCACACATACACACATATACATACAATTTTTGGGGTGCCAATAAGAAAAAAAAAAATAAAATAAAAAAAAAATATTAACAAAAATTTAATTTTGCCCGCACTCCCTTGAATTTATGAGAATCGAGGAGGAGGGCAGGTCACACATACACACATATACATACAATTTTTGGGGTGCCAATAAGAAAAAAATAAAATAAAATAAGAAAAAAATATTAACAAAAAATTATTTTTGCTAGCACTCCCTAGAATTTATGAGAATCGAGGAGGAAGGCAGGTCACACATACACACATATACATACAATTTTTTAGCGTGCCAATAAGAAAAAAATAAAATAAAATATTAACAAAAAATTATTTTTGCTAGCACTCCCTAGAATTTATGAGAATCGCGGAGGAAGGCAGGTCACACATACACACATATACATACAATTTTTGGGGTGCCAATAAGAAAAAAATATTAACAAAAAATTATTTTTGCTAGCACTCCCTAGAATTTATGAGAATCGAGGAGGAGGGCAGGTCACACATACACACAGAAATGCACATGCCACAAAAAAAAAAATAATAACAAAAATTCAATTGAATAACAAAAATTTAATTTTGCGCACTCCCTTGAATTTATGAGAATCGCGGAGGAGGGCAGGTCACACATACACACATATACATACAATTTTTGGGGTGCCAATAAGCAAAAAAAAAATAAAATAAAAAAAAAATATTAACAAAAATTTAATTTTGCCCGCACTCCCTTGAAATTATGAGAATCGCGGAGGAGGGCAGGTCACACATACACACATATACATACAATTTTTGGGGTGCCAATAAGAAAAAAATATTAACAAAAAATTATTTTTGCTAGCACTCCCTTGAATTTATGAGAATCGAGGAGGAAGGCAGGTCACACATACACACATATACATACAATTTTTTAGCGTGCCAATAAGAAAAAAATAAAATAAAATAAAAAAATATTAACAAAAAATTATTTTTGCTAGCACTCCCTAGAATTTATGAGAATCGAGGAGGAAGGCAGGTCACACATATACATACAATTTTTTAGCGTGCCAATAAGAAAAAAATAAAATAAAATATTAACAAAAAATTATTTTTGCTAGCACTCCCTAGAATTTATGAGAATCGCGGAGGAAGGCAGGTCACACATACACACATATACATACAATTTTTGGGGTGCCAATAAGAAAAAAATATTAACAAAAAATTATTTTTGCTAGCACTCCCTTGAATTTATGAGAATCGAGGAGGAAGGCAGGTCACACATACACACATATACATACAATTTTTTAGCGTGCCAATAAGAAAAAAATAAAATAAAATATTAACAAAAAATTATTTTTGCTAGCACTCCCTAGAATTTATGAGAATCGAGGAGGAAGGCAGGTCACACATACACACATATACATACAATTTTTGGGGTGCCAATAAGAAAAAAAAAATTAAATAAAAAAAAAATATTAACAAAAAATTATTTTTGCTAGCACTCCCTAGAATTTATGAGAATCGAGGAGGAGGGCAGGTCACACATACACACATATACATACAATTTTTTAGCGTGCCAATAAGAAAAAAATAAAATAAAATATTAACAAAAAATTATTTTTGCTAGCACTCCCTAGAATTTATGAGAATCGCGGAGGAAGGCAGGTCACACATACACACATATACATACAATTTTTGGGGTGCCAATAAGAAAAAAATATTAACAAAAAATTATTTTTGCTAGCACTCCCTAGAATTTATGAGAATCGAGGAGGAGGGCAGGTCACACATACACACAGAAATGCACATGCCACAAAAAAAAAAAATAATAACAAAAATTCAATTGAATAACAAAAATTTAATTTTGCGCACTCCCTTGAATTTATGAGAATCGCGGAGGAGGGCAGGTCACACATACACACATATACATACAATTTTTGGGGTGCCAATAAGAAAAAAAAAAATAAAATAAAAAAAAATATTAACAAAAATTTAATTTTGCCCGCACTCCCTTGAAATTATGAGAATCGCGGAGGAGGGCAGGTCACACATACACACATATACATACAATTTTTGGGGTGCCAATAAGAAAAAAATATTAACAAAAAATTATTTTTGCTAGCACTCCCTTGAATTTATGAGAATCGAGGAGGAAGGCAGGTCACACATACACACATATACATACAATTTTTTAGCGTGCCAATAAGAAAAAAATAAAAAATAATAATAAAAAAATAAATAAAATAATAATAAAAAAATAAATAAAATATTAACAAAAAATTATTTTTGCTAGCACTCCCTAGAATTTATGAGAATCGCGGAGGAGGGCAGGTCACACATACACACATATACACACAATTTTTGGGGTGCCAATAAGAAAAAAAAAAATTAAATAAAAAAAAATATTAACAAAAAATTATTTTTGCTAGCACTCCCTTGAATTTATGAGAATCGAGGAGGAAGGCAGGTCACACATACACACATATACATACAATTTTTTAGCGTGCCAATAAGAAAAAAATAAAATAAAATAAAAAAATATTAACAAAAAATTATTTTTGCTAGCACTCCCTAGAATTTATGAGAATCGAGGAGGAAGGCAGGTCACACATATACATACAATTTTTTAGCGTGCCAATAAGAAAAAAATAAAATAAAATATTAACAAAAAATTATTTTTGCTAGCACTCCCTAGAATTTATGAGAATCGCGGAGGAAGGCAGGTCACACATACACACATATACATACAATTTTTGGGGTGCCAATAAGAAAAAAATATTAACAAAAAATTATTTTTGCTAGCACTCCCTAGAATTTATGAGAATCGAGGAGGAGGGCAGGTCACACATACACACAGAAATGCACATGCCACAAAAAAAAAAATAATAACAAAAATTCAATTGAATAACAAAAATTTAATTTTGCGCACTCCCTTGAATTTATGAGAATCGCGGAGGAGGGCAGGTCACACATACACACATATACATACAATTTTTGGGGTGCCAATAAGAAAAAAAAAATAAAATAAAAAAAAATATTAACAAAAGGAGGAGGGCAGGTCACACATACACACATATACATACAATTTTTTAGCGTGCCAATAAGAAAAAAATAAAATAAAATAAAAAAAAAATATTAACAAAAAATTATTTTTGCTAGCACTCCCTAGAATTTATGAGAATCGCGGAGGAGGGCAGGTCACACATACACACATATACATACAATTTTTGGGGTGCCAATAAGAAAAAAATATTAACAAAAAATTATTTTTGCTAGCACTCCCTAGAATTTATGAGAATCGAGGAGGAGGGCAGGTCACACATACACACATATACATACAATTTTTGGGGTGCCAATAAGAAAAAAAAAATAAAATAAAAAAAAAATATTAACAAAAATTTAATTTTGCCCGCACTCCCTTGAATTTATGAGAATCGCGGAGGAGGGCAGGTCACACATACACACATATACATACAATTTTTGGGGTGCTAATAAGAAAAAAAAAAATTAAAAAAAAATATTAACAAAAAATTATTTTTGCTAGCACTCCCTAGAATTTATGAGAATCGAGGAGGAAGGCAGGTCACAGTCACACACACACATACACACATATACATACAATTTTTGGGGTGCCAATAAGAAAAAAAATTAATAAATAAAATAAAAATAATTTAACAAAAAATTATTTTTGCTAGCACTTGAATTTATGAGAATCGAGGAGGAAGGCAGGTCACACATACACACATATACATACAATTTTTGGGGTGCCAATAAGAAAAAAAAAAATAAAATAAAAAAAATATTAACAAAAAATTATTTTTGCTAGCACTCCCTAGAATTTATGAGAATCGAGGAGGAAGGCAGGTCACACATACACATACAATTTTTTAGCGTGCCAATAAGAAAAAAATAAAATAAAATATTAACAAAAAATTATTTTTGCTAGCACTCCCTAGAATTTATGAGAATCGCGGAGGAAGGCAGGTCACACATACACACATATACATACAATTTTTCGGGTGCCAATAAGAAAAAAAAAAATAAAATAAAAAAAAAATATTAACAAAAAATTATTTTTGCTATCACTGCCTAGAATTAATGAGAATCGAGGAGGAGGGCAGGTCACACATACACACATATACATACAATTTTTGGGGTGCCAATAAGAAAAAAAAATAAAATAAAAAAAAAATATTAACAAAAAATTATTTTTGCTAGCACTCCCTAGAATTAATGAGAATCGAGGAGGAGGGCAGGTCACACATACACACATATACATACAATTTTTGGGTGCCAATAAGAAAAAAAAAATAAAATAAAAAAAAATATTAACAAAAAATTATTTTTGCTAGCACTCCCTACAATTTATGAGAATCGAGGAGGAAGGCAGGTCACACATACACACATATACATACAATTTTTGGGGTGCCAATAAGAAAAAAAAAATAAAATAAAAAAAAATATTAACAAAAAATTATTTTTGCTAGCACTCCCTAGAATTTATGAGAATCGCGGAGGAAGGCAGGTCACACATACACACATATACATACAATTTTTGGGGTGCCAATAAGAAAAAAAAAATAAAATAAAAAAAAAATATTAACAAACAATTATTTTTTGCTAGCACTCCCTAGAATTTATGAGAATCGAGGAGGAAGGCAGGTCACACATACACACATATACATACAATTTTTTGGCGTGCCAATAAAATTAAAATATAAAAATAAAATAAATAAATAAAATAAAAAAAATATTAACAAAAAATTATTTTTGCCCGCACTCCCTTGAATTTATGAGATTCGAGGAGGAAGGCAGGTCACACACACATTTTTTTTTATTTTTTATTTTTTTTTAATAATAATTTATAAAGAAATTACATAATGAGCACCCTTTATCCATTTTTAATGGCTACAGGGTGTAAAACCATTAATTGAGCTGGTCGATTTTCGACAATTAGGCGAATATTACAAAACTAATTAGAATGTTAAATCGGTTTTGGGCTATAGAATAGATGACCTTTTAATAAAGATTTGATAAATGTTCATTTTGTGAATATTGACTATTGAATTGGAATAGGTTTAAGACTGTCCTATGCTGCTAGTATTACATCTCGTTTTGTTAAGTTGCAAAAACAGTATTGGGATTTTGTCAGATTTTATGGTACAAATTATAAACAAAAAGTTGGCTCAGAAAGAAATCAAATTAGCAAAGGCATATTAAATTATTATAACAATGAAAAGTATAAAAAAACAATGAGCTCAAATTACCTGCCAGGTACAATTATGAAATGTAAGGGCCTCTCAATACAACATGAAGATATCAATTCGCTCTGCTTGTTTCACACCCAAGAAAGGCCCTAGGCTACAGCCTCATTTTGATGAACTCAGCTGTCTGGGATATGCATCAGAAACAACAACAGTAACAACTACAATAAGAAACATAATTGCAGAGTGCCAGAAGAGAAGAATGACACTCAGATGTGGGGCGTTCGCGTCTGTGTTCAATCCTCAGCTGAAGATTGCTGTCAGCAATGTTTCGTGGCCAGTTAAATGTAAGTACTTATCTACCTTATATGTATAAGTAGATATACCTGTATGTATATATGATCGCATGCTTTGCTTTCAAGCTGGGGCTGACCCCATTCAATGTCATTAACTCGGCCCAAGGTCTGTTTGTTTTGGCTTGGCCCCAGAGCTTCGCAATTTTCGCATAATTGGCTGAAAATTATGAAATGTGACGAGGGAAACAACGTCATCGTCGTCTTCAATTTGATCGCCCACTGAACTCATTTGAACTCCTCAGGTTGTCAGCAAGTCGTCTGTGTCCATCTGTTGCCAATTTTGAACCTCGCCCGGCGGCGATGTCTTCATGTTGCGATCTGTGATCCTCAACGACAAACTCAAACTCAACTTCAACTTCAACTGTAAACGTTTCAGTCACTTAGTCAACAATCTGTTGCATCTAATTGTCTTTGCAACAAATTACTCAATTCCGTGATGCTGATCTTGATGCTCAGATAACAGATGGAGATTGGCCCAGCCCGAAGATTTGCTTTTGCTTTTACCTTCACCCCCCAACTCTCTATCTCTCTTTGTTTCTCTCAACAGGTTTGACATAATTTTCACTTTAGTTTGTTTTTAAAAGCACAAATTTGCACGCAGCTGAAGCCTGAAAACGATGACGATGATGCGTTGAGTAACTCAATCGCAATCTTTCGTTCTGGAGTTCTCTCCATTTATATATATAAAGAAGAAGACACATGCACTTTTGTGGGCGTGGCACACTTCCGCAAGCAATTTACTGTCTCGGGCTCTTGGGCGGCAAGCATAATGGAACATTTTAATGCTGAAACCGATGATTAAAATCAAAGCCATAAAAAGAAACAAAGAGACTGGCATTGCCTCTGTTTGCCTCCATGTAGATGTCGAGAACGCAGTCGCAGTTGGAGCCGCAATTGCAGTTGCAACTTGCCAGAGATAAATACGTTGATCAGTCGCACAGATCATCAACACGAACATGCCACAGTAACAAACAACAAGCGGAGACACGTCAGCAACGGGCCATAAAAACGGGAGCAGCATGCAACATAATTGAAAGCAATTTGCGGCTGACTGAGAATGGGAGCTAAAAAGGGGCGAAGAGAGACTGTCAATGTAAATGGGGTTTGGGGTTGGGGTTGGGGTTGGGGCTGCTTCTGCTTCTGCAACTAAAATTGCAGCTGAGGTGGGCACTTCCAAGACTGGGTGATGAGCGGCAGGCAAGGCAAGCGTCAGCATAAACATTATATTGATTGCCATTGCCGCCTGCCCCACACACACCACACACAACACACACCACACACGTGTTGTTTGTCAATGCAATTGGCGCTCCTCCTGCTCCAGATGAACTAAAGGGGGTTCGGGTTTTGGATTGCCACATGCGCTTGCCAACGGAAGTCGCTTAGTTCCGGCAAATGGCAGCCGTTGCCGTTGATCATCATCATCATCATCATCATCATCAGCACCTGAAACACATTTGATGTAGCAGTTCCAATTTTCTCCTTCCCTTGCTGAACATCTTGTGGCTGCCCCATTTTGTTGTTACGCAATTGTGCAATGTCTTTGATTTGTATCTTTGGCCGACAATTTGGTTCTCAACTGTAATTGCAAACAGCTGAGCAACATGTGGTGCAAGTTTATTTCAAACTTGTCGATAAACAAAAATTGTGTTAAATTGCTTGGGCATTGGTTTTTCTATAGAAAAGAATTAAGTCAATGATCATTAGCAGAGCTCTAAGAAATGGTTGACAGAATTAATGATGTATAAACAAATATAGTCTACTTTAGTATATCAAACAAATTAGAATAGAAAATATTTAATATAAAGTTAATAAATATTTTGTATTTTGAATCTTCAAAATCTGTAATCTGTGGTCGAAGTAATTCTTAGAAAATGTTAATTTAAAAAAAAATAATAAACTTGAGTAACTGTTTCAACGCAGTAGAAAAGTATCTGATAAAGTTTAAGTACTTAAATTCATGTTAATTTATGCATTCACATATTATTAAAATTCTTACAATAGCATAAGCTAAAATTATGTGTATATACACTGAGAGAAAAATCACATTTTAAAATGAAGCACAATCGATCTTTATTTATTATATTTTGCTTGTCAATTATTTGTTGTTAAAAAAAAAAGATCGCAGATATATAACATTACAAAAAATATAAAAATAAATTATAATACCTCCCACTTAAAGTTTTGCATACGCTTTGTTTTGTAATTCCTGTAATTCTCAACTGTGTTTCGCAATGAATATATAAGTCATATATTAGCCCTATATTATACATTTTTTTATCGCAATTAATTTTATCAAGTAAATGCAAATAATAAATAAAATAAATAAATGCAATATTCTTATATTAACCACAACTAAAATAACCGCAACATTTTAGAATGATTATTTTTTTCTGTGTAGTTCTGTAATAAATGTAAATGCATATTAGCATTAAAAGCTAGATACATCAAAATTGTGTTTATTGGTAAAATAAAAATAGCTAAAATTAAATAGCTAAAAATCTCATCAAATTTGATGATCAGACATTGAATGGCTACTGTGTTTAATTTTTTTATTATGAAGTTAATTCAGAGTGCACACTTTAATGCACTGAATGTGAAGGTTGTCTTTCAGGGGTCATTTCGCTTGAAACCAAGCTACATTGAGGCAGTGAAGCAATACGGGTCTGGGCATGGGGCTCTGATATGGATACACATATATATATACGCTATATATATATATATATTGCACACACAGCGCAAAATCATGCAATGTGTGCGATATATAAAGAAACTTCCTACAGCTGTTGGATCCAGACCGGCCAAGTGCGTTGAGTTTTTGCAGTTGTTGTGCAAAACAATGAATGAATTGCGTTGTTGTTGTTGTTAATGTTGTTATTATTATTAATATTGTTGTTGTTGTAGTTTTATCAAGTTGAAATTGCACAGTTGGTTGACTGCTGCCACAACAAACAGAGCAAAAGCGCAATGAAAAGGCAAACTCAAGTTTTATTCGAATGGGGCTTGGTTCAGTGATTCCCCTGGTACATTTGAATCACTTATTCCATTTTTAAGGCACACTAGCTCATAAAATCCTGACGTGTCTGATGTATATAGGAAAATAAATATTTCAGTTTAAAAATGAATCTAAATTACAGTTTAAGTCTGTATTGACAACTCTAATAAACACCCTAGATGCGAAATATCTTAAAAAAACTTGAACTTGAACCTTGCCCTAATTTATGAATTTTTTCATAATGTTCTTAGGTCAGCAATTAAGATAGTAATTTAATGTTGTGCCTCCAAGTCTCTTTTCGGTTTATTTCATTAAATTTTGACATATTTAGAACGGTTCTTTTTTCAATTTCTAAGTTAAATAAATCTTTACTAAACTTCGCCTCCAAAAATATTTATTTTATAACAAATTTATACTTCTATTAATCTCCTAGCCTCCAGTTCCGGTTATGTTTTTCCCAGCTATATCCGCTAAGTAAAGATACTGTGCTTATTAAAGGTTTATCAATTATTTGACACAAGAAACAAGAGAACTCTGACAATCTTCTTAAGTTGTAGATTCGGACTTTATCTTTCTTTTAATAGTTTTGTCTAAAAGCTTCTGGTTCCGGTTCGGGTTTGAGTATCTGATTGCCGGCTCCATCCAGCTCCAAGTGTATTACTTTGAGGAGACTGAAAAGCATATTATATGGCAACCCTGAGGCAAATGTTTCACTGTCAGACGGCGACGCACAAGGCAAACAAGAGGCGTATTGTGTGGGCTGTGGCGGGGTGTTGTGGCATGTTGAGGGGCAATTGGGCAGCTGTTGTTTATAGCAAATCGCTCATACGCCTCGTTGTGCGGCCAAGCGTTGCAAATAGTTTGTCATGGGTGTGTGTGTGTGTGTGTGTGTGAGTGTGTGCGATCAGTCAGCTCACCCACACAGCGACAATTCAAGTGCAGCGCTCATCAATAAAGTGAAATTTTGTTGGCGGCTGCTTTTGGGGCGTGCAGCCTTGTTATTGTTGTTGCTGTGCTTTGATGGACACATATGCTATACTATATATATATATATATATATATATGAATATAAGTACATATATATATATAAATATTGCATGTACGACAAGCAGCAAACAGCCGCTGAGGCAGCTGAGGCAGCAACCGGACGCACGTGTTCATTTTCATTTGGCGCAGAGAGAACCCAACGATAAACAGCCGCAGTCGCAGCAACAACAACAACAACAACAACAACAACTGAACAACCGAACACCAGAATCTTTATAGAAGTCTATATGGAGACGGAGGACGTAAGTGGCAAGCGGAGACGTAGACGTGGATGATGACGACCAACTGCGGAAATTATTCATTCAAGCGCTGCTGCTGCTGCTGCTGTTGAAGCTGCTACTACTTGGCTTGGCTTGGGTGCTTCTGCCTCTGCCTGACATCGTTGTTTTTTTTGAAAATTTGAAATTCATACAAATTGCAAGCGGGCAGCGGAACAAGACAATAGCCCAAGCTGTTGGCATATGCGGGGGCAGCGTTCATTGTACTGAGACTGGAGCCCGAAACGAACAGAGAGCCACCAGAGCCACCCAAGCAGCGCCAACATGTCCGGTTGTAACAACAATAGCTGTCCATCATTGCGGCAACGAAGCGCAACAAGAGTTCAAAATCTAAAGCAACAAATGTTTGTGCTCGGTAACTATTTCATTTGTCTGGCCAAATGCCAAAATAATTGTCTCACATTGCATAATATGGTAGTAGGTATGAGGGCCTTAACAACAATGGCCAAAATGAAAGCTCAGCTTTCACTCGGCATTTGCCTTGGGATCAAAGCCAGTCTCAAAGCGAGTGCTGAAGTGCCAGCACAATTCATCAACAACAACAGCAGCAACAACGGATCAAAGACAATAAAACAAAAGAAGTTACAACAATATATAAAAAAAACCCCAAAAAACAAGAAAAAAATAAAACCCAAAATCGACATCAGCTCAGCTCACAGGTGTGCACAATCAATCAACATGAGATCCCATTAAAGCGGCTATAACAATGACCACGATAATCACGCAGCCACAGACTGAGCCACAGTCTCCGACTCAAACTCCGACTCAACCAACCACCCGAAGATTTGGAGCCACGCACCACTCACTCCACGTAGTTTTTGTGGTCGTTTGTCGATTCAGCTCCACGCACAAGCGCGTTGATAGCCTCAACATGAACAAGTTATGGTCACATGGTTTGTATGTTTGACCATTTCTGGACACTGGACAGATCACCACACACCGCACACACACCTGCAGGTGGGGGTGGTGCTGTGGCAGCGACAAGGGGCAACTTGTGTATAGAGCTCCAACTGATTGCTGTAACATTCCACACTTAATTAGTTGGCAGCCAATGGCAACTGCTTCGAAACTTTTGCTTGAAATATGTTTTTCAACATTAATCTAAGAAAAATTCGGCTTTTTTTGTATTTTGGAAATATATTAACTCCCATTTCATATATCATATTAATTTTCATTGTTTCGTTGATTTCAAAGCGGAATTTATATGAGCTTTGGTATCATTATCATTATTATTGTTTTGAAACCTTTGTATGCGTTTTCAACTAATATTTTATGTTTTCTTTTAAAGAAATATTTTTTTAATGGAATAATTCAACATTAGTCCCAGCCGAAATGAAGGTTTCATCTTTGCAATTAACTGGCATGCCCTTTGAACTTAGATCTTCCCAGAAAGTGTTTTGAAAGGACCCAAATTTTACTGATCAAATAACTTGGAAGGAATAAGTTTGGAAATTGTCCTAATCTTATCTACCTGAACCTAACATAATTCCCATTTCAGCACTCAAAATATGATTTTCATCTTGAAATATCTACTTAAATAATTCTGTATTCAACTATTACTAAATCTTGCATATAAACTTCATATAAAATATTTATTTTAAGTAAGTCTTGCAACTCTGTGAGAAATTAATTTGAATTTAACTTTACACTGGCAAAAATATTCCTTCTAAATTGAGTAAAATTATGACCATTTATTAAAAATAGTCTCTTTTTTTATACTTAGAATTCTGTTCATATTCTATTAACGGATTTATTAAGACAGTTAATCTGTTATTGAATATTGTGTCTGTTTTAAAAAAATTTCGTTAATCTAAATTTTCTGTTTATTTATCATTTTATTTGTGCTTAATGTGAGAATGTGCACTTAATTGATTTTAGATCCCAATATTATTCTCTTAAAAAGGAGTTAAAAAAGAAATTTGTATCAAGAGAAAACTTTTTGCCTTATATACTGATCGCTAAAGCCACTTGCGAATTATAGGCACACAGGTGTGCCACAAACATTTTTTACCAATACGCAACAATAATTTCTTAATATAGCAAAATTATATATTCAATTTTTTAGCAACGATTTTAACGATTAATTGAGAACAAAACATAATTAAGAGATCATCGATTGTATTTCATTTAGGAACGTCGTTTTAACCTTAGTGTAAATCTTAATTCTTCCACTTGTTCAGCACTGTATGCAAATTTAACATAATTTAGAATCTATTTATAATATTCGAATTATTTATTATACCCACACCACAATGTTCGCACCCAATTTTCCCATAGCCTATTTGCCATATGAGTCCAATCAGTTAACTGTTGACTCTTTTACCCACTCCCCTGTAAGCCTAAGCGGTTCCAAGTCAATATTGTCGCCATGTTGAACAATTTTAATTGGATATTTGTCGTAGGCTCCATTCCAGGCCGCCACAAAGCCACAATTCAACGGCAAAGACAACGGCAAGTGCGACTGTTCGACTGTCCGACTGTTCGACTGACTGGTCATATTTTCTTAATGCTAAACGAAATTAGCATATGAATAAGTTTTGGGTGTTATATTGACGCTGAGTGTATGAATATGGGTGTGTGTGTGTTTGAGTGGTGCGTGTGGTTTCTGCGTCTTGGATGAAGTTGAAGGCGGCACGCATCAAAGCCGACCACACCAACAGCGAAAACAGCGAATACATCGAACATTGAACATTGAACAGCCGCAACATGTGCACTTTAGCTTGAAAGTACATGAAACTGAAACTGAGCTAAAATTGGAGGTCACGTAGTTGTCCGGGCACCACGCAACGCCTTCATTTGGGTCTTGCGGCTCGGCTCGGTGGCGCATATAAATTACACAATGCAACAGCGGCTTGAAACTTAAAGCCAAAAGCAGCAGAATAACAGCAACAAATCGAAACCGAGAGGCAAGTGAAACCCTGTAAATGCAATGAAATGGTTTTTAACTTTTTGCAATATTTCAACAACCAACGAACAGAAAACAAAAAAAATAAAAATTTTAAACTTAAACCTAAAACACAAGGCGTCGTCGGCATGGCAATAATATGGTTTTTGATGTTTAAACAAGGTCAGAGCTCTTTTTGGCTGCATGGCGCTGCCATCAAAGGTCTTACAGCGATGAGCAAACAATGCCACGGAGATCGAATTGGCCCCTGCCCCGACATATCCCAACATTCGACATTCAACATTCAACATCTGGAAATCGAAGTAATAACCATAATGCGCCGCTTCACGCAATTTTTGAAGCTTGAATCCGCTGTTAAAGTTCGAAAGGTTTAAGGCAATCGAATATGGAATGGTTTTTTTTGGGCTTATTTGCTTTACCTGTTGGACCTCAGGTTGGGCCTAGTCTTCGGCTTGGAATTGAGATTTTTGTTGTGCTTTATAGTTCGTTCTGCTCCGCATCATTCATTCATTCACTTTGCCCGGTCGGGGTCCGCGGCCTTTGATTGCTTTTTTGGCGCTGGGGCAATAAGCGATTTGCCATGCTTGGATTTGCATGCATTAAAACCGAATACGAAGAGTACGGGCACGGGCACGAGTTGAGATCTGGGAGTCTGGGAAATGCCTCTAGGGTGCTAACAGTTTGAAAGTTATAGCAACAGTTTGTTGGTAACTTTTATTTTTGAAATTCCTACTAAGTAAATGGTTAGGCCTTTTAATCTTAAAACATTTGTAGAAAAGTTACTTTTGAACAAGATGAAAGACTCAAGGTTACTGAAGAACGAAAAGTACATTGAAAAAAAAATTATACACCTAAATGAAGAGCAATCGATCTTCTTTTATTATATTTGGTTCTCAATTATTCGATTTTTAAAAAAAGGACAGTGGTTTTCGATGAAAATATAAACAAAGTTTGAATTCGAGTATATTAAGAATTTATACTTAGTTATTTAAAAAGAGTATTGGCGCTGTTTTTCTACTTTTGTGCGCTTATAATTTTCAACTGTTTTTAACAGTCAACACCTCAGGTATGTGTTATTTTAAATTTCTTTTATAAAATTCAATGATTTTATAGTTTTTAAGATCAATTAACTGCAAATTATGATTTCGTTAAATAAACGCAATGTTTTTATGTTAAGAACAAAGTCTTAATAAATAATTAAAGAAAGAGTTTATAATTATACAGAATAAGCTTGAAGTGAAATCAAACTGTTCATAATTGCCTATTAATTATTTCAAAATAAATAAATAAATAAATAAAATAAATGATTATCGTATTCTGATGAAAAAAACTTTTTTTTATAACAGAAAGGCGTCTTGAAAAATACCAATAATATATAAATATAATCTGTTTTACTTTTGATCATTTTTGTTGTTAGTTTCTGTTAAAATCACACTATTAATTTGAACATTAAACAAGTACCTAATTAATATACAAGTTCGAATTTTTAAATGAGTTTTAACTACTAAAGCTCTACTTTAACGAACCTTAGATCAAGGTATCTTTAAAGTAGTTACTTCAACTAAAAAACCAAATTTTCTTTAATGGTTGAGGCTTAACATATTCAATTCATTCATTAATATTTCTTTCCACACACTTCTCAATAAAGAAAAAGAAATTGATCAAAGGCCTGTGAATTGTTGTTTGTATATCCATAGTATATACGATACACTCTCTTTTATATAGACGGCCGGCGGCAGTGTATCAAAAAGTATAAGTTTTATTGACTGCGGATGCAGTTCATAAACAATGCCGTTGCCGTAGTATCCCCGCAATCCGCCATTCATATATACCGTAGAATATAGCCCGGTGGCAATGTTGGTGCCTCGAAAAGCTATAGTCTTAATGTGGAACGCATCTGTTACATGTTAAGGCGCACCAAAGCGAAATATCGCAGCAGAAACAGATATAGATATAGATATATACTATATGGGAAAACGAATTGTACGATCTCTGGGAATACTCGAGTATATTTGTATTTATGAAATCAAACATAAGGTACGGCATTCGATCGTCTGTTGCACATTTGGCACACATGACAGCCGCATGCTTCACAAAAACAAAAAAAAAGCGGATTTTGTTTTTGGAAAATAACTTAAAAAAAAGGGGGGCAAGCTGAGGTAAGGCATAAAGCCACACACATGCATAGACCCTTCTACTAACTGAGGGAGAAATTGGAAACATTTTTACGCATTTCCAGTTAAATCGGAAGTGGAAATCACGACGTAGTCAGAGCTGCGACTCTTATACAAGACAAGAGAGCGTGCCACGATTATCACGCTATTTCTGTCAACCTCAAAGGGGGAGGGTTCCGGATAGGCAAGATGTGGGGTAGACCGTATATATATATATAGTAGTTCCCACATGTCAGCCTCAGCTGTTGTATCATTGTGGTCGGGGAGGGGGGCCATATGAGCTGCTAATGATGCCAACGGGTTAAATGCGTGGCGATCTATTTCGAGTATAGTTCTTTGGTATTAGTTCTTATTTTTTTTTTGTTTTTATATTTTTCCAAGTGTTGCCCAATAATTTAGCTTTGTTTATGGGTTTTTGATATTACCCACGTGTCATATTTTATGGGCGCATTGGGGGCTGTATTCTTCACGCTGCTTTAAATTTAAAAACTGGCAAACAACAATATTTTGATAGCTCTGAGTTTGCCTCGGCCCATGGCCAATTTTCTAGCAGTCAAATGCATTTTGACACAAAACTGACATTTAACAAACTTTGCCAGCCATGTTAAGGCAACAGCAGCAACAGCAACAACAACAAAATCGTTTAAGACAAGTGCATATAAGACACGCCCCAAAACGATGCCAACAAGTGCGTCAATAGATGCCACATCCAACAAAAATGGTCAACCACTTTTGGGTGCACAGTTACCAGTTGCCAGTTACCAGTTAACAGTTGCCAGTTGCCAGTTGCATTTTGGCAACCCGTTCCGGCCATATATGTGTACGCAACGGCGCTGTGTCTCTATATAAGGCTATTCGACCGATATTTGACATTTTTTTTTTATTTTTGGCGTCCTCAACACGCTTTTGGAACTGGCAGCTGCTGCTGCCGGACAATGCCAGTTCATAATTCCTGGGCCTTGTACCTTTCACTGAGAGTAGCTGAGAAAATAACACTTTATGCCGTAATATTGAAAGGGAGAGTACAAAATATGTGATATATTCGATAAATGTTTTGAAAGATTTTCTTTTGAAATATTTTTAGGTACATATTACATTTTTATAAGCTTTAGTAGCGCTTATAAATCTACCAGTCTGATATCTTAGAATTTTGAAAGAATAAATACAATTTAGATAAAAATCCAAACATATATAGATTTTTTATAATAAAATACGACTTTTTTTTCTAAACAAGTATGAAAGGAAGAATTGTCAAAAATTCAAAAAATAAGTTCAGAAAATTGTATTTTCAGAAAGAAACCAATATCAAAACGATTTCGCATTTTAATCGATCAAGTTTTGGTACAATTATGAGCATTGCAACAAAATAAAGAGTTTTACACTAATTTTAATGTTTGCAATAAAATAAAAATTAAATTTCCAGACTTCCATATTTATACAAATTTTGTAAATTTCTAAGGATTAGTTATGAAAAAGAAAACTTAATTTAAAATGTCAAATCGATCTGGAGGACAAATTATGATCAAATAAACATTCCGCATAATAATCGTTGATTTTATAAAGTTTTACAATCTAGGAGCTTTGTGTTTTATGAAATTGGAAAGAAATAGTTTATTGTTAATCGATTCAAAATAAAATTTGTGGAATTTAAAACAGGAGAGTTTAGTCGGCTCGAGGTCAAAAAAAATCATAACAATTTTTTTGAAAGCTATTTCAACACTTTGTAAGAAAAATTCCGAAAATCTTTTAATTATTATTTTAAAATATTTTATATTTATATTTAAATGCCAAATCAATCCCGAAGAAACCCCACGCTTTAAATGACATTCCGCATTAAAATCAGTTTAATTTTTCTAAAGTTATATGATTTTTTAATCAATGGAAGTCCAATTTGCCAAATATAATTTTCAGAAATGAATAAAATTTAGACACATCTAAGAGAAGAAGCTATTATTATAAATATTATATATATATGCAATATATAAATATATATAAATGTATTTCACATGCAAATTGAATTAGCTCTGACAAAAGTTGATCTACATAGGTGAACAAATGTTTTTCTGTATAATAATTTTTCTGACAATTCTATCATCAATCTTTAAAGTAAAGGGTATTAAAGCATTCAGCATTTACCCTGTTGTCGTTGTTATTGTGGCTGCTGTTGTTTGGTGTTGTGGTTGTTTGGTTGTTGGGTGTTGCAATGAGATATTGCAGGTGTTTTGCTGTTTGTTGTTTGCATTGGCTAACCAAGATTTGTCACCTGCATTGCGAACGCGCCGAGTTCGCTGCTGGCGTCGGCACGATGTTGGTTACCTGCTGGTTGTTATCTTCATTTTGGCATCGAGTAAATCATAATTTTGCACCTTCTTTCACGACAACAAAAGCAGTTAGTTGTAGCAGGGTCTGGATGCTTGTTGGCCATGTCGTGAAAACAACGTGCCAAATTTATCATACAGTTCTCATCAAAGGCACAATCCCCACACGCCCACAACACCCACAACTGCCACACCTGCCCCACCTGCCACACCTTCCACATCTCAAATGGACAAATTAAATTTCAATTATGCAGCTCTAACCTCGAATGGCTGTCCAATTTCCTGCTGCTGCTAATTATAACTGTCAGAGGAGTGAGGGGGGATGTCAGGCGTTACTATTTTTAGAGATATTGCCCGGCGGCCACTTGAAGTTGTCGCCTCATGTCGTTGCAGTTGTTTGGCGGTAATTGCGCGACGATTTGTTTATGGGCCGCCAATCAAATGGACAACAAGCTTGCGAGCACACAATACATAAAACACGAACCAAAATGGTGCGCAAAACCAAACGCGCATTCAAATCAGGCTCAGACCCAGACCCAGACCCAGTCCCAGTCCCAGTCCCAGTCACAAGCCCAGACGCAACGAGAAGCCCCTGGACATTGAAAGCCCAGACAAGCTAACAAGCCACCGATCAGCATTTGGCCAAAGACCACAATTGGGATTGGGCTACAAGGCACGCACCACGGCAGCAACATAGACGACGACGTTGACATCCGGCGCTGTCTGTCGAATGACAATTAGAAAAAGAGTTGTGGCTTAGACACACCACACAAACACACCACACACACACACACACTCCACACCCACTGAGTGTTGGCTTTAGCTGAGCCCAGACTTTGTGGGCTCTAGACAGAGTTTCTATTTATAAACTAACTTATTAAAAGTGCTGATGGTTCTCCTTTTCTACCTATCAATGTCGCTATAATCCATTCAAGAATTGCTTTCAACGCGTATTTGCATTGGATACTGATTAGCTTTGTGTAGTTAGCAACAGATGTTATTTATAGTTAATTCATTAATATTTACAGGCTGAGTATATTAAAATTTTCGCTGAGAAACTTTCTTTAAATATATTAAAAACAAGAAAGAAAAAGCTATATCGCCAAGCCGGAGTTATATAATCCTGCCTTCATATTTTTAATAATTTTAATATTTGACCGATATTTTCTATGGCAGCTATGAGATATAGTGGTCTGATATTTGACCGATATATTCTATGGCAGCTTTGAGATATTGTGGTCTGATATAGTGGTCTGGTTTACACCGAGCTGCTGAGCTTGATTTCGATAACTTGAAAATCAATTTTTAATACACGCACTTTTCGATCGATTGTTTCTATATAGAGCTAAATAAGATAAGTAATTTTGGTCAAATTGTTCAAATTATAAAGCTACACCGACCTGCTGAGTTTTAGTTTTGATAACTTGCAAAAAAAAATTAATTTTCATAAAAATGAGGTGTCTCCGATTGTTCCTATGGCAGCTATATGATAAGGTGGTCCGATCGGGCTGATTTTGACATACAAACTACTTGCTACTACAACACGCATCTAGGTGAAATTTCATCAAGATAGCTCAAAGGCAAAGTCAAAATTTATGCACAGAAACGTACAGATGGACAGACAAGACTCAGCTCGTTATCCTGATTAAAAATTAATATACTTTATGGGGTCTTTATGGGGTAGGAAGACGTCCCCTTCTATGCATTACACATTTCGTGACAAAAATTAAAATACCCTTTACAAGAATAGAAAAAGTACGATTATCAAAATATCAAAAAGTAAGTTTTAATTGCATTAAACTAAAACTTTACTGAAATACATATAAATCTACACATAAAGCGCAATTTCTTTAAATTTCTCATTCTCTATTCATTTCCCGAACACATCAACCTGTCAGTGGCACTTTAAATATGCTTAGCTGCAACATCTAATTGATGTGGCATTTTTCACAATTTTTCACACTATTTATACAAGTTGATCAAGTTCTTGCTACTTTTGGCAATTAGGCAGGCAGCCTGCTGCCTTGACAGCCCTTCAGGTTGGAATAGGAATATTTGCTTAGTCAAGAGCAAAAGTAAGCAAAATACAAAATACACTTAAAATGTCAGAATTTTTGACAGCAAACGCCCACATGTTCCTACTTTAGAGACAGAGACTTGGCAGGACACGCCCACACACGCATTAACAAGAGCGCCAAATTAAGCCATAAATTTAAACAAGGCGGACCACCAGCTAAGCGAAGGAGCTGGACAAGTCAGAGGGTGTGGGGAGGGTGGAGGAATGGAGGCAGGAGTAACAGCAGGAGCCAATCCAAAAAAAAGTTGTCTATGATTGAAACGCCTCTGTGGTGTCTTGGCGCGTCTGCAACTGTGCCCCCCTGAAGATGCAAATGCAGATGGAGTTGCCACGTTGCTGTGGCAGTTGCAGTTGAGGATGCAGTTGCAGTTGCTGATGCAGCTGAAACAGCTCAGCTCGTTTAATAAAAAAATTCAAATTTAATTAGTCTTCAAGTGAAGAAGTAATATTTGTACAATCTGGTAAATTTTTGCAGCTGCATTCAGGCTGGCAGGCAGGAAGCGCAAGGAAGTGGGCTGTGAATGTGGATGGATGTTGCCAGTTGCAGTTGTTGCTGCTTGTGTTATACTGTATGCCCCAAAAGAGAGAGAAGCATATTGGTTTTGTCTATCTGAACTTATCAGTAAAAGTGTCAAGTATATATCTCTATTCTTACACTTTTATATATGTATCTATGAAAGTTTTGGCCAAAGAAAAATGCGCACTTACCTTAGGTTTTTTCCAAATCTATATCTTCCATAAAGCTGGATTTAAAGTTCAGTTTCCTTCTTGTAATATAAGATTAAGCACATTTTTGATCCTTTTCAGAGTATCAGAGTAAGTAAGATGGAAGTTTTCAGCGTCTTCTTTCACACCTTTATAGCCAAATCAGATCAAGTACGGAGTATATTATAGTCAGGAGCTTGCAACTGCAACGTTTTCTTACTTGTTGATGATATGAAAATATGAGCAGCAAGTGGGCCGCAGTCAACGTTGTCAGCGGGTTATACTACGCTGTCCGTGTTTGTCCGTTGTCCGTTGTCCGTTGTCCGTGTATCCAACATCTGCACACATCTGCATTCCAGACGAGTCAACAGCAGTCGCAGACCATGTGGGATTCAGACGCGACGGCACTTAACGCTCTCTAGGCGAGCTGCCAAGTCAATTGCAATTGTCGAGTTGCAGTTGCAGTTGTTGCAGTTGCTGTTGTGGCATCTCTGGAGCTGCCTCATCAACGAACGGTTGAACGGTTGTTGTTGCTGCTGCTGCGTCGGCGTCCACATGATGCGCACTTGATTGGCTTTGGACTGGCGACGCCTCCGTTTTTGTCAGAGCGGTCGCGACCCCCAGTGTCAGTGGCATCGCGTGTGACATTGCAGCATCTATGTGCAACTGCACCACATTCATTAGCAGCCGTTAAATGTTCACTTAATCATTTCGTCTGTCTGCATATATCCATGTGTGTGTGTGTGTGTGTTTGTGCCACATGACACATGCACTCAGCTGGTTGCAGGGGCAGGCTTAGAACTCAAGTGGCCCCGGGGTCTCAGACCCCGGCAACGATACAGTGCCTGCCACTGTTGTCGTCGTTGCCGTTGCTGCTTGCTGCTTGCCACATTTGTTGCAATCTTAAGTGAATTTCTGTTGCAATCTGCAAGTTTTAGATGCTGCCTCGCTAGCTTCCTTTTTTGCTGCCTGCCACAACTTATGATGACTTCAATTAATCAGCTTTTTATGCGTTGCATGTCTCTCTCCGACTGAGATTGCAATGCTCAAATGGCTTCAGTTGTTGCCACAAATCCTGAAATGCAATTGAGGTACTTTAATACTTGCAAAGATCATTAAGTGCAAATACTTAAGCAAACACAACTTTGACTATATCAAATATTGCTGAGATTTATTGGAAGTCACGAAATGAATTTAATTTAATTGGAGTACTTAAAGTTGGAAATTCTAATGGTTTGATTTAAAAAAAGTGCAATTATTGTATTTTATAAGATTTTATATTTAATTGGCATTGAAATCTTTAGGAGTTAATGTGTTGCAAGTTTATAGTAAGCAATAAATTTGCTAATCCCTTTTTTCAACAAGAAAAATATAGAAATTTAATTATGAAAAAAAATTTGTCAAAAATGTATAGCAGTTGAATTATAATAAATGAATATTATTAAGATATTTCAACATTATATTTAGGGGCAGATATTTTTAATATTTTTATACTAAAAAATTGTATTTAATTTAGAGCAATCTTATATTTTCTCAGACAGTTTATTTTGTTATTTATTATTCTATTTATTATGCTATTTATTTCTCTAGTTGTGATTACAGTCTGGCAATCTTTTCTAATATAGCATTTTGTTTAATTATATGTTTTTTCTCCCACTGCCTGTTTGTATTAATTTATTACATTTTCTTGGCAATTTGCTTGCAATTCAAAAGACCTAAACTAATTTAGCAAATTGATTAGAGCCAACCCTCCATAGAGAGAACTGGCTCAGTTCGTTTACAAATCAAACAAATGCGGCAATTTAATTTTCATATAAGAGTTGAGACGACACACGACCCGGCAACTCGGGTACCCAGGACGTGCGTCAATTAGAAGCTTCCACAGTGGTTGCTCGGCGACGTTGCATACGCCCAGCAATGTTGGCCGCCACGTGTCGGTTGCATTGTGCACTGAGTCAATAGAGTTGGGCTCTGGGGATTGGGTTTTTGGGTCTCATTAGCGTGGAACCAGGTAAAAGTTTAAGAGCTATGGGACAGCTGCCCAAAAAGCCACGTGTCAGAAATGTGCACATAAATATGAGGCAGAAAAAACAAAAAAAAAAATGTTTTCGTGTTGTGTCACCAAACAAATGTTGCACCGCTGACCCAATTGCCACACTGTATGCCACACTGGGGTCATGATAATTTCAGGAGCTTTGGCTTTGTTGTATTTCGTGCAGACCCTCGATCGTGAGCTGTGGCTGTAGTCCGGGGCGCTCCTTTGGCCTCAGCTGCACGTGGTCCGCTGGTGGCGCCACCGACGGCGTCTTTACTGACATATGCAAAACGGCTGCCATAACCGGCGACTGAGAAAATACAATTTGTGTCGTTTAGGTTGGCTTTTTTCTCATGATTTGACTGCGATTTGCATAGAAATCAAATGCAACAAAAGCCCATAGAAATATGTCAGCGCAACGCTAGATTTATGGCAATGGCTTCAGTTGCCACAATGTGGGCGTCACATTTGGTTGTGCCACACAAGAAATGTGGCTTCCCATTAAAAGAAAATCGATACCAGAAAAGTCTACAAAGCGTCTGCCCCCCTCAGGCTTCTCAGAGACCCAACCAAATTCAGAGGGGGGTGCATATGTTAATGTGTTGCAAATATATTCAAAATGGCTGCCTTCAAAAAGTGAGCGTTGCCTTGCGCAAAGAGAGAGAGAGAGTGAGAGCGAAGAGAGCGCTTGTCTCCAAAGTATTTCGGTTGCCAGGGCAACCTTAAAAAGGGGTTGCTTTGGCGCTTCAAAAGGGGGTTGTTAAAACTTCTGGAACGCATCATAAACTGGTGGGAATCGATTGCAGTGGACACCAGATGCAAGAAATTTCGTTGGCTCAAACAATTTGGTACGGTTTGATTGGGTCCCACTATCAGATGATGTGCTATATGAAAGCCACTTTAACCACCTTACAATGCTGTCTAATTCCACTTGACAGCTGCGCTTTGTGTCGCCTTAAGGCTGGGGCGGGGGCAGGCACACGCTTGCAACAATCAGTGCACGTGACCAATACAATGAAATCCTACAAAATGCGACACGAGGCAATGTTCTGCTCATTAAGAAAGGCTGACAAGCGTTTTGCGTGGCGATATGATCATCAAAATGTTAAATCTCATACGACAACAACAACCCTCCTTCTGCCATTTGGCAACATTAAGCCCACTAAGCTCCGTGTTGCACAGTGGGAAAGTCACGCCAGTGGCATGCCACAGTCTCCTTCCAACTGCTGCAGCAGTTTCCAGTTCATTGCATTTCATCACGCTTTTGCATGTTGCGCTGCTTTTTTTTTGCTGTGTAGTCTTTCAATATTCTTATATATCCTGTAACGCTTCAAGGTTGAAGTTTTTAAGGTATTAAGAACAATGGGTATAATCAATAAAATAATAATATTCCAATAATTCCAAACTTCCCATAGAGTCGAAAAAAAAAAAAAATCAGAAGTACAATTTTAAGGTTTAAGAAATATTTTTGAGATAATTATTCGAATGCTGATCTGAATTTTATAACAATTGAAAAATTGACAGTGTAGTTATTTAAGAAAATACTTTTCTACATACAAAAGCAGTCCATAGTCGGGTATACACGACTATATCAATCGGACTTCTTTTATTTATACTGTGATAAATATATAGATTTATGCTCAGGAATACACTATGAAATAGTTCTGAAAGGAATTCCGTAGAATAAATTATTTAAATGAATTTCATTTCTTAGTGTATTAATGCTTCGTGTTGACTTTTCTATGACCATATCACTGTGCTTTGCCTGCTAGTCCATGGAGTCGTCGTATTCGTATCCTCGGACCACGTAATCATGTTACGACACAAAACTGACATCACATTTTCAGCAAAAGCGATTAATATCGCACACGACACGGGTCTGGGCAGGAGTTAGAGCTCAGCTCCAGCTTCAGCTTCGGTTTCAGCTCCAACTCCAACTCCCAATCCAAATCCAAGCTCAGCTTCCACTTGGAGTATTATTTGCCTTGACTGTGTCTGAGGTTTTGCCATATGATGCTGTTCATTGTTGTTTGCTGTTGTTGTTGCTGTTGGTGTTGTTGGTGTTGTTGGTGGTATTGGTGCTGCTGCAGGCGGGCCAGAAAGATTCGTTTAAAATGACTTAATGGCGAACAGCTCATAAATTCACGAATTTGCATAAACCGACTCACTATTTGGGCAACATTGCAACAAAACTGAGGGAAGCGCCCCCGGGGCACGTCACAAAAACCCAAGTTGGGGCGAGTGAGTCAGCAACAGCAACAGCAACAGGAACAGCAGCAGCAGTGGCCATATTACATTTGGTGGAGCTCTTGTGACTGGCAGTCTAATAAACACAATTAACTTCATCATTTTGAACTCAAATTATTTCATTTCAATGCGATAAAATCGCAAATCACGAAGCGGCAGCCAAAACAGCAAAAGTTGCGGACAAGCCAAAGCGAAAGCGTTTGAGCCAAAACCAAAGCCAAGCACACAATAGACCAAGAGCAAGATGCAAGATGCAAGATTCAAGACACGGACTGCGGACTGCGGACCAGGACGGTGAAAATTAAGTCAAACTACGGCTGCAAACGTTTTACCAATCGGGGCAATCGGAGCCGATCGGGACTTGGCCTGTTTGCCCGCACCCGCACCACTTTCAATTGGAGGCGCTGTGCAGCTGCATCGGGATTGGGCATAGGGATGGGAATGGGAATGGGAAATGGTATGAGGTTAGGGACGTGCCATGTCTGGACTGGTCTGGTCTGAAAACAGAGAATAATGTTGCATGTCGCGCCAATTGTGTACACGATTTGACTTGGCAGCCGCCTGACAGTGCTGCCCACTCTGCAGTTGTTGCTGTTGTTTGTTGCTGCTGCTGCTGCTGCTGTTGTTGTTGTTGTTGTTGTTACTGTGTCAGCTAATCAGCCGGCAAGTATCTCATCTTCGAGGACTACTAGCAACTGCCAAAACAACAGCGAAATACCGAAACAGCTAAACAGGCAACATGCACACGAAAAACTACCAAGTCATGTTGCCTGCTGATTGCTGTTCCTCCTGCAACTGTTGCTGTTGCTGTTGTTGCTGGCTTGCAAATAAATCTCTTGGCCATGGCTGTTGCTGCTGCTGCTGCTGCTGGCACCCAAAAACTTGGACACAACACAATCAGCCAAGCAGCCAGTTGTTGCTGTTGTTGTTGGTGTTTCCTGGAAAGCGTTTCCTGCATTTAGTTATGTTAGTTTGCCTTATAACTATGTTGGCGCTCCGTCCAGTGCTTGTTGCTGATTTAGATCGTGTCCACCAACGAAATCGCTGCCAGTTGACTTTATGAGGGTCAATCAGGCTAACCAGGGTAGTCGAAACTGTTCATGTTCAAGGAATGCGATGCTATCGCAATAGACATAAACAGTTTGAAAAAAAATTCCAATATTTAAACAATGCACTGAAAATAACAAAATATTGTAGAAGTTGCTTAGACTATACTAATTTTATTCATATTTTTGAAAGAGTTACAGGGGTTGTACTCAAACAAAGTATGAATATGTTTTTTATATAATGGAAATCATTATTGTGCCAGGAAATTAAAATTCGGATTTTATTGTTCATATTAAAATTATAATAATTAATTTTAACAATCGAACTATCCAACAAATTACTGAAAATATTTTTTAATGATTTATATTTTAAAAATCAAATATAAAAATTTGTTTATAATAATGTAAAAATCAATGTTCACCATTTTTTATTTTGTTTTTTATAGTTTTTGAAAAGAAGATAAATAAATAAATACTGCTTCTTCTAATTATTTTTGATATTTGTTATAAAATTCACTTATAAAATTAATTTGGTAATTTTTCAAATATAGTTGAAAAAAGATAATTTGTAATACCAAAAATTTAAAATAAATAATTTAATTGAATTTAATAATAAAAATGAGTAAGAATTAATTAAAAACTAATAAAAATTAAAAATAAATAATATAATTGAATTTAATAATAAAAATTAGCAAGAATTAATTAAAAACTATTAAAAATAAATAATATAATTGAATTTAATATTAAAAATGCGCAAGAACTAAAAAAAAAATATAAAAATTAAAAATAAATAATATAATTTAATTTACTAATAAAAATGAGTAAAAATGTATAAAAAACTTTTAAAATCTCAAAGTAAATAATATAATTGAATTTAAAAATAAAAATGCATACGAATTTCTACAAAACTATTAAAACTTTCCACAATATTCAAATTCCCAAAATTTGATTTTCAACTTTTAGTTGTTCATTTTCCTGCCAAAATAAAATGTGTAACAATTGAAAATTTCTTCTCAATTCATTTTAAACACTCAAATCCAGATAAACACATCAAAATTTCAGTTTGAACAAATATTCAAAATTATTATTTTTTGGCACTTTTAGGCTTTTTTTTAGCAATTTAACAAAATGTACTACATGGATATGGTCTGCAATCTAGTTTTAATTGGCGTCAGCACCTATGGTCTTACTCAACTGACTCCGGCTGATAATCCGTATGCATTAACGGCAGCTGCCTTTTGTTTGGTCCACGGTCTGCTGTCCCTGGTGCGGGCATATGAATCGGATGATGAGTGCGGACGTTCCTATATGGTGTCCGCAAGCATTGTGGATATGTTACCATTGCCAATGGCCAATATTGAATTCTATTTGGCATCATCTTTATGTGATCTGGCGCTACTACATGCTGTATCCCTTATATTGCTGCTATATGATATGATGGGCAGCCTGGGCGATGATTGGGATCACACCACAGACACTGTCAAGGATCTGGCTCTGTTGGGTAATATTGGATCCGCCATATTTTTGGGCATACAGGAAGACAACTATTTTCATATTGGCATTGGAGTAGCTGCAGCCGTAGCGCGTTATGGATCCGCATTGGTTAATATGTTCCTGCCGGAAGTGGGACCACATATTGATTTAATAAGCAAGTCGGTAATTATTGGACTTTTGACGTACTCGTTGACGAATAAATAAAAGATTGAAATTTCTAACAAAAAAAAGGCGCAACTTTGGCTTTGTTTTAAGATATTTAGTCAAGTTTCCTTTGCCCACACTGATTACACTAAATGACTGTCCAGATAACCTAGCTTGGCTTTGGCATTCCTCGAGCTTTCCAAATGGCACCCCATAAAGACAAAAGGCAAACTTGCAACTTGCAGCTTGCCGCTTGCAGCTTGCAACTGGCAGCCGCTGCGCAGGCGCGTGTTTGGAAAGAGTTCAAGTCACAGCTGGAGACTGCACTGCTTTTGGCGCATAACTGGACAGCAAATGGAGTTGGAGTTGAAGCTGTAGTTGGCTGCCGCTGTCGCTGTGTTGGCCGTGTTGGATAACAGGCAGCTGAGAGCCGCCTGGTCTAGGCCAGGCCATAAAAATGGGAAAATGTTGCGTTAATGCGACGTTTGTTCGAACACAGTTTTCAAACAGATCGACGCAGGCAATTGTTTGGACAGAAACTGAACAGACAGACGGACAGCCAGACAGACAGACAGTTGGAGCTGCAGCTGGAACGCTCGAAGGGGACATTGGTATACATAGCTTGGCTTGGGTGTAGACATTTCTCAAATCGTTTGACTCATGAACTCTGCGCAGTTTGTTTGCGCAGATTTGTTGCACGTGTCCCCAGGAATGTCTACAACGGGAGCGGCACTCGCCAAAAGCCAAAAACAAACAAAAATAATAGAAATCCTACAAAAAATATAGACAATTTTCACTGCGCAGCAATGGCTGCCAGGCGTGGCGCCTCCCATTGCCAAGAGGGGGGCAGCAGGCATAGTCACAGGATGTGCGGCGGCGGCAAAATCGATTTTCCCAATGTGATAAGGTTTCAACTGCGGCAGTTTTATGGCCTTCCGGCCAGACACGAATCCTTTCAAGCCACACGTGCATGCACTAACGGCAACTGAAGGGTAGATCCTTGGCTAGCAACAACAACAACATACAACACGTGTCACGCGGCATCAATTGAAAGCCGCGACTGCTGCACATCCATCAGAGCACGTCGGAAATCGGAAGTGCGTCGCTGCCTCAGTCGCTGCCTCTGCTGCTGCCTCTGCTGCTGCCGCGAGGGTGGGCTACAGCAAATGTTGATGATGTCAGCATGCGGGCAACAAAAAGGACAATCGATTGTTGTGACATTGCATTGTGTGGCAGCTAAACCCCCAACTCCTTCCTGTATACAACTCAACCTTCTGCTCGCCTCATCTCTGCAGCAATTTATCCAATTTCATGCGGCGCTGTCGTCGTTGCCAAGCTGCTGCATGCCTCAATTAAGCCTGTCCACTTCGCTGAGACGTAGCCGGAGGCGGAGCTCCCACGGCTCTCGTTGCTCGCTGCGGCGTCTCGCTGGGTGCACGTGCAGCCCAGGACATTTATTGGATTTTTGCCATGTTTTTATTTGTTTCTATATTTGCTCAAAATTTCCAATTAAACGCCAATGCCAATGTCTGGCACTGGGTTTTGGGATTGGGATTGTGATTGGGTTTGAGCTTGGGCTGCCAATAGGATACAGGGTGTTGGCATAATTATATACATATATCCAGTTGTAAGTGAAACTAATTTAATGATTGAAGAACTATAGTAAATTCTGGTATATTATATATATATATTACTTGATATTAAAAGATAGTTTATACTTTTTAACTTATTTATATGTAACTTCTGCTGTTAAGTATTTTTTTTTATATAAATGAAGCTTATTTGATATTTGTAAATAAAGAAAGAATCATATCAACTTAAAATGTTGATCTCAAATTATAAAAAAATTTTAATAATAATTTAAATGGTTGTTATCTTTAAACAGATATTTTTCCAAGATATGATACACTTTTTAGATGTATGTACTTGAAACTAGATATATTTTTGATTTAATTTCATATTTGTTTTGCCTTTTTATTATACCTATAGATCCAAATTTTCTCTAAATATTTTCTTGCCAATTATAACTACTTTTAAAATTTATTAAGTTAAATTTTTATTGTTTAAATATGAAACTGTATGAAAAGTAAAGATTTTCGAATAATCTTTTGCTGTATAAATCTTCAAAGAATATCTCAATCTTCTATAGATTTTATAGAGCTGCTTGTGTTAAAAATCATCAATTATTTATTGCTCAATTCATAGAATCTTTAGCAATAATATATTCAAATATCTTTATAGAATTTTTAGCATATATATATTAAAAATACTTATATTCCTAAAACTATTTCCCAGCAAACTTAAAAGCCTTTCAGGTCCACTTTTTTTATAGCCTTGGAAGACTTAGAAAAACTCTAAGTTTTAATAAGAAATTAGCAAATTTTAGGGCTTCATTTTAAATTTATAAAAGGGACAGTCTTGCTTTTATATTTTGAAACACCCTGTACTCAATTAACGTTCTTTCATTTCAAGTTAAATGGCAATAGCGCAAATGGCAATTGAATGAGGCGACTTTGGCTTGCAACCTTTCTATATCTACCTCACCCCAAAAGCATGGAAGGGGAGGGACGTCTACAGTTTGAGGCACACGCTGCGGATTAGACGTGTAATCAGCATAAAATGTTGCCGGGTGAGGCAGAGAGACAGAGACGGTGCAACGTCGCAAAAGTGGCAAACATGAAATCCAATATGCGATACGATTGCCGGCCACATTGTAATTGTAAATAGCGTCCAGGCCAGCGGCCATGTCGATGATGATGATGACGCTTGTACGCATGTCCCTATACAAACAGAAAATACACAGCTACAGATACAGATACAACAGCTACAGATACAAATATCCCAAGTGCGAGTGCGAGTGCGAGAGTAACGAGTACAGCGTGGAACACGTGCAAAGCCGCGGGGGACTTGCACGACTTTTGTGACGAGGCGAGGCTGAAGCTGGAGCTGATGCTGCAACTGGAGCTGGAATTGTAGCCTGGACTTGGGCTGGGCCTTGGTCCACGCATGCCGTAAAATCTGCAATGCGCGTTGCCTGTCGCATTTAATAACTGTTTTTAATAAGTGTCCCTTGCGGCCATGCGTTGCGTTGCTGTTGCGTCGTTGTGGCACGTCGTTGCCTGCGTTTGCAGCGTCATTTGCATGAGCGCCGCCAAACCCAAAATGGTGCCCCCAATCCCAGTTACCAAGTTGCCAAGCTGCCCGTTGCCCGTTGCCAGCCCAAAAATGTTTTACTCTTACTCTAATTGCACGCCCCGCTTGCCGCACGTTTGACTCACGCGTTCTCTTCAGGTGCAAGCCGGCCTGACTTGGCCTGGCCTGGCCGCGTGCAACATGCAACATGTTGGCTGCAATTTATTAGTGCTGCCATTATCGTTTTTCTTCAGATTTAGCTGCAGCGTCGTGCGTCCCCCCTCCTAACAGCTGCGTGTCGTCTGTCCAGCGCCAGCTATATCTTCAGCTCCTACTCCAACAACTGCTCCTGCTTCAGCTCCTGCTCCTGCTTCTCCATATACAATTCTCAATTCTCAAGTCTCTGCCGCCTGCAAATATTTATTACTATAATTTTCCATATGTTTTCCCTGTGCGTTCTGCTTGTTGCTTTTTCGGCAAATTGCGCCTGGAAATTGCTGCTATAATTTGTTGCTTACTAAATATGAAGATCAACCAGTTTCCCTCCTGATCCTCCTGATCCTCGGTGCCACAGCACGAATCGTGTGTCTGCCTCTGCATCTGCGTCTTGTTTTGTTTCACCAAAATTTATGAACTTGTGTAAAATTAGTCGTTTTAGTCGTTTAGTCGTTGCAATTTGATTTTTATTGCAGCTTGTAAATTGTAGCGCCGTGCACGAGCCGCATGTATCTATGAGATACATTTTGCAACAGCGACCACCATTCGCATCCTGCTGCATTTCGACTGCAATTAGTAGACGTCTTTGCCACAGTTGTAGCTTCTATCTATCTGCTAGCTGTAAGTATCTGTGTGTATCTCTTAAATACTCTTTTTATTGAGCTCTGAAATTGTTGCACTAATCAGCTGATAATTTACGAGGCATTTGTATTTGGTTAAGAAAAAACTACAACAAATTGTACATAAAAACAGAAATGACATGGAAAAGCAGTAGTAGCTGAGTAGAGTTAGAGTATTTAAAATTGGGAATTAGTCGAGAGCTATGCAAAGCATGTGGCACATCTCCAAAGAACTTTGATTAGTTGAAATGTTAACCAGCTGCATCGTAAAAACAAGATACATATTTGTAGACATTTTAATTGCATTTTCCTCTGTGTGGGCCCAGTGTCAGGGTCTTTTAATGGCCTCGGGTTAAAGACTGGGTATATAACTATAAATTGACTTTAAACAGCATTGATTGCCGAAAGTGGAATTTACGGTGCAAAAGGTGGGTTGCAAAGGCAACATTTATGGACACTTTGTAAAGATTAGAGGCTTTTTCAGCTAAAAAGTTAGTCTAAATTACTACAATTATAGTTCATTGTTAAATTTGCTGTACATTATGTAGATCTTTTCAGATTAAATAATGCAAGAAATATATACAATTTGCTTGTTAAAATAAGTCAAAGTTTGTATCTATAACTTGATGTCTCCAACTTTAATTAATTTAATGGACGTGCTTTGCTACGCCCTTTCTAAAAAAAAATAAAAACAGAAAAACAAAATAATTATAGTTGACCCGGCAAACTTTGTTTTGCCATATAAATTATTCCTCTGCTACTTTCAAATTATAGAAACAAATTCACAAGTATTTAAAAAATACTGCTTATTCTGATTTTCGTATTTTATTAGAAATATACTGCTTACTATGATTGTTTTAACAGTGCTGTAAACGCTAACATTGAGTACAACTGTTGAGGCGCCAAAAAAATTTCCGAAAATTTTTTCAACATTTTATTTTCTAGAAAACTTCAGACAATTAAGCAGAACTGAAAAAAAATGTATGCCAATTCGCCCCAGCCGTTCTGATACTGATAAATACCTAAACATTTATAGATAAATATTTTTTAATATAAATTAAACATATGTTTAGTTAATTACCAAATAAAAAGAATCTAAATCAAAATTTTCATTGATTTTACTATGTGATAATTTCTTTCAATTTTTCAACAATTTTTTTAGGCCACAATTAAACAACTTTATACAATTTATATGAGTGCAATATAAACGATATTTAGCTATATATCTATTATATATTTAAATGTCTAGTTAAGTTTAGTCAGCTACTGATTTAGCTGCAATGTAAATGTCATATCAAATCTGCATTCAGAAATTCATAAAAACTCAAATGGCAGCCATAAATCTGACTAAGTCAGTGGGGAGACAGAGCTGGCAGAAGACTTGCAACTTGCAACAGCTACAGCAGCGGCCGCTGAGGCAGCTGAGGCAGTCACGCATTTGCAACGTCTCTCTGACAAATAATTTAGCATAAAATCAACGACAACTGCCAATTTTTTAGTAATTAGCCAGCCTGCTGGCAGTGCCTCCGTGATGCCTCCGGGCTGCCCCCGCTGGTGTCTCCTCCAGCCTGCACGTTCCACACGCAGCACTTGAGCGCAATTAATAAAACATAAGCCCCCAAGCAGACCCTATAGCCTGGTGCCTAAACCCCAGGGTAACTCTGTCCCTTCGGCGTCTTTCTCATTGTTAGTCCAAAAATGCATTTCAAAAGCATTTGCAGAAAATTAATTGTGCTCCACGCAGATTAACACATGCGTGGCATGGAATGGGGCATGCGGCAGGCGGCATTGGGACATGGGACATGGGGCAGAGACGTGGGCATAATATGACAACGCTGAGGATGAGATCGCTTTGGAGATGGCATTCAATGGGGAATGCTGTGCGTTTTACAAATTTGAAAATTTCTTGCTGCATTTTTATGACTGTCGCCCGCTTGCCGATCGCATTTTTATGCCGCTGCTGATGTTGCATGTGGCACGCGCGTCGCATAATTAATTAAAAATGCATTTAAACGAAGCTTCACGACAGTCAATCGCTCGTGTACATTTGGTTACAGACAGACGCATGCCCCAACCAATCGCCAGCTGCGACCCAAGTGGCACTGCTACAGCTACATAGCTCCACCTTCAACTCACCTCCTCATCCCCTCCCCCCATTATTTGCCACAAGTTGCTGCTACATGCATTTTTCTAAGAAGCCTTTCGTCGCCGTGGCATGAATGCAATAAATATGCATATGCCTCACATCAAATAAGAGAATGGAGAATTATTTGCTTGTTAGAATTTTGTGTCTTGCAACATGGCCGCAACATGCAGTCGAACATATGTTGCACGTGTGTATTTGTGTCTTGTGTCTTGTGTGTCTTGCTTGTCTAGAGGCACATTCGTCAAAGTTTTCGTGTTGTCAACATAGAAATGAACGGTAAAACACAGACAACAATGTCACATGGCTTGTCTGTTACATCTTAACCTGAAACTGTGACCTCTATGCCAAGTAAATTCCAAATAACCTTTTACCCTTCACTTCTATAGAGTATCTAACATAGAATAAGTTGAGTGATGCTTTCAAAGTATCATAAGTAATATTATAAATAAGTAAGTGACAATATTTCGAATATTATAAAAAAAAAACATCATCCGTCGAGTGCTCTTAAAGCAATGGCATTCCCAGGATTTTTTTGGGGGGTGTTAACGAAAATTTAATAATAATTAATTAATATAAGCCTATACAAACTTTTACAGTTTTTTTTAAATTTTAAATTAAATTGTAAAGTCATTAATTTGAAGTTTTCTGCCAGCTTCAGTATCAGTTTTGTTTTTTTAATTTTCAAAATTCAGGAGACGTTTGATCCCCACGTCCATTTCGATAAGTTCTTCAATTTTAAATAAATTATATGTGATATTAGTTTGCCTAAACAATAAATTTGTATGTTGAATTATGTCTAAGGATGTAAAGATTCTTCAATAAAAATAATTCTTACATTTTAATAAAAATTAAAGTCTTTAAAAATTGGGTGAAATAAACACGACAATAACTTTACAGACTTAATGTTTCAATAACTATTTATATAATATAAAAAAATAATCACAAAAAATTACTTTAAAATCTCAATATTTAACAAGAACATTTAACTTATTTTTTTCGCTATCAATATATCGTTTTATGCAGCAACTTTTCCTTTTATATACTCTTTCGAATATGGAATAAACTATTTGACAGCTGCATAAACATAAATGATATTTAAACAACTAACATCCTCATCAAAATTTTTTATGAGCACTCAACAATTCCTGGGAATTATTGGCAGATGTGTACTTTGTTTTTTTCTTGAAAAACCAAAAAATTTCCAATAAATAAAATATATATGTGTCTACAAATAAATAGCAGCAAAGCCGCAGCAGATTTGTAAAAAAAAAAGCACAGAATCCAAATATTTATCGGCATAATCGTATTTATGAAATTTTTTCTTGTATTTATTTTCGTAGCTCTTTTTTGGTGTTGGAAAATTAAATAGCTCACTGAAAGCCACTTAACAGTTGATTTCATTTGAATTTAATGCAACATTAGCGCTTTTTTATGCCACTGCCACAAAAATCGGATACAAAACTTTGAGGTGATACAATCTACAGACGGCCAGGCCCCACCGTACATGCCCCACCCCACAGAACGGACCACCGACAGTTCGTTTCTGGTACAGAATTCTGAGTTCTAATGTAGCAAGCGCCGTTGATGGGAAACAGCTGACCAAAATGTACAAAAATATTTTATTTATGCGCCAGATAAATAAAGTGAAATACCTAAAAAAAAAAAAAAAAAAAAAATCTTTTTTTTTTGGCCCTCCGGGGCAGCTTTGATTGGCAGCAGCCAGCAGCCAGTTGAACTGATGTGGATGAAGAGCAGATGCCACAGGTGAGGTGCCAGCAAACATAAGAGCTTCTACTAGAAGCTTATAATTAAGAGTAAAAAAAATGTTAGAGTATCCGATGGTTAGATGATAACTAAGCAAAATAAATACCCTCGCAGTTATGGCTGTTAAAATATATAGTTTTTTTGTAGCCTAGATGTAGAAAGGATTATGAATATTGCAAGATCGTTATAGAATCGAATAGATACATTTAAAATCTTCTATTTGTATAGTTTGGTTTGGTTTGGAACTAAACTAAACTATATATTCTAGTGATGTATTATAATTCAGTTTAGTTTTCCTGCTTCAACATTGAGAGACTTTATCTTTCTGTCTATCTGTTAAGCGTTTAAAAATATAAGTTTATACATTAAACTGTTTTTAATATTAAATACACCTACTTAGTAATAACCCCTTTAAGCTCATAAAATTAAAGATCTATTTATTAACTATTTCCATTGATTTATGTACTCATCCGTTAACAATTTTACTAGCCCATTTTAGTTTGCTTATGGCCCCTTGCTATGTTTAAGCCCAGTTGTGCCAAGATGGCTCATTCGCTACAGTTAACACCTTGGCAGGGGCAGGGGCAGGGGCAGGCAGTTATAACAGCACCTATAACGACTATTTGCAGTGGCATGATCGTCAACACAGCGGGTTGCCTGCTGCTGCTAATACCGTATTGAATGGCATATTTACAATTTGCACTCACATTTTGGTGGTCATAATAAATTCGCATCAATTTATATATAATGAATGCATATGAAACGGTCAATAAGAGCGCGATTTGTGTGCCTAATGAACACTATTTGTTGCCCACTAAATTTAGCCGAACTGATAATTGATGTATCTGAAAGATACACGGATACACACAGGTGAGAGTACAACTTCAGTTCGGCATTTAACGAGCTGCTGTCTGATATGCTCAGCACATCTTTATTTGGAAATCTATGTGGAAATATTTAATTTTATATTGTACTTTGTATCGATTGAGTTCTGCACAGCATCACAACGCGGCAGATACTTAACACTTGTCTGCCTGTTATCACCCCATTCACAATTCGAAATGTTTGTTGTTTTTTTATACCAAAAAATATATCCACAGATGAGCATTGGAACATTGGAACACCTGCAAATTGCACAACATAAAATGATTCGTCACACTGGGAAAATGTCAAAGTCTAAGCCACAGACGACCGCATGTTTAAATGAAATGCAAGGCAATAAGTCAGCCGTCAGCCGGCTGGCCAACCCCAAAAAAACAGCTGACAGGAAGTCCTGCCAACCCCTCGAGCGAACTACACAAACAACATCCCCAACTGTCTGTGCCCCAGCCCCTTCGCTAGCTGGTAAGAGCCAGCTCATGAATACATTTGAACTCGTTAACTCCCGACACACACACACCCACCACCCCCCAACATTTGTGGGGGTTGTTACGCCCTGGGCATATCCTGGCTGCTACAAGGATACGTTGGCTTTGCACGTGCACAATTTCGAGTTCATCAAAAGGAATTTGCTTTGTGTACGCTGGGGAGCGTCTGACATTTATTAGAATTCTTGCTGCGCCCCCATCAAGGGGGGTGTAATAAATTTGCCTTGAAAGCTTTTAGCCGAGCGTCCTGTCGACTCTGCCACAGGAAGTGGCACGAACAAAGTTTGAGTTGCTGCCATGGCAGTCGCTTCGTTTCGGTTTGTTGACTCTCAGAGCTCTCAGTTCGGTTCAGTTAGGTTCAGTTCCATTAAAGTTGGTTTGTTTTTATGGTCTGGCTTGGGGGCTTTTATGCTTGGGGTATCTGTGGCTGATTTGCAAGCCTTAAAGCTATTTGTTAGCCATTGAAATCAGAGCTGGCACCCAAAACACGCACATATTGACTTTTGCAGCTGCATGACATTAAGTTGTTAGAGAAGAATATGAAAATTGCTGACTAAGGTATTTCACAGCAATTTAAAAGCATAGGTATTTATATGTGGAACAAAAAGTTAAAGTAATTAATTGGAATATATAAGGAAACTTGAGAAATTGAAGTGAATCTTTGCTATAATTGAAATGGGGAAATTAAGGAAAGTTAGAGCTGGAAATGGGTTGATAAATTTGAATTCCCAGACCAGCAGAAGTTTAAAATTAAAAAAAAACTGCGATGTTGTGTAATTTCTTTCAATTTTGCAGAATTCCTTAAATTCCTTAATTCCTTTTCAGGTTTGGTATATATAAATTTAAATTAATTTTCAAAAAAATGTTTTTCTTTGATTTTCCTTTCAACCGTGTCAATATATCAGACACATGCCTCAAAGGCATTTAATTCTTCGATTGGCGAAAAATAGAATTTACTTTACTTTACAACTCTCATAAAATTTAAATTCTGCAATATTCAAGTATATATTCTGATAAATCAATAACTTAAGGTTAGTTTACATATAGTAACATATCATACAACCCAAATTAAATACACAACAAATAACCCTAAGCTCAATGCAGTTCAGCTATAATCATTTATAGCCCAAGGCTCTACATGCCCTCAATTTTAATTAGTCAGCAAATCAAATGGACTAAATAAA
>JAWNNH010000321.1:0-51488 GCA_035043045.1 Hirtodrosophila alboralis
ACGAATTGGTCTGCTCTTCTTTGCTTCTAGCAATATCGCCGCTGGGACACCTGTAAGGAACCTGTCTAAACGGTTGTGTCTTAAGGGAATATCCATTATCCACCGTATAACCTATAGAAGTCAGCTACTGTTAAAAAAAGTTTCTTTCGAATTTCCCTTAACACTTCGCTTAGTTGCTTAGCGACCCGGTTCCAAAGTATTCGGTCCCAGGGGTCTTGAGATCAAAGAGCACGTCTTTTTGTTAGTACCATTCCATAAATGCTGCCTATCAGAGGATGAGGCGTTGAAGCAGCAGCAGCCATGTAAATATTCTCTGCGAAGTTATCTACAGCTATCTCAACATCTTCCCTAGAATTCAGCATTCATCTGAATCGGCGATCAGGTCAGTGTGCTTAGTTACCAGGAAAGGGCTTGAATTGGCATTATTCCCATCTGTGTCAATACTGATGTTAAGGGTAAGATGATCAGAGTCCAGATCCCAACTCTGAGTTATTGTTGCTCGATAGTCCGGTTTTCCATGATGCACTGCAAAGTCTATGCAGGAAGGCGTGTGATTAAGCACATATGGGTACCTGGTTGATGATCCGGTTGCAAGGATCTTAGCGCCAGTGACAAAGATGGCTTCTGCAAGCTCTCGCCCCCTAGTTGAATTGTAAATGTCTCCCCATAGCACGGAGTAAATCAATGAAGCGTCTTTCTTCAATCCTGACTCTTGGAGGGCAGTAAATAGCGCTGAACACCACTTCACCCATTCCAGTGGCTACTTTTACTGATGACATTTGTATACTGCGTGACTCAATGACCCTTTGTGGAAAACGTCGAAGAGAGGTCCTCAACAATACCGCAGCCCCGCCAACACTGTTATAATTACGAAATGGCTTGATAGCTGGATAGAAGGCATATCCAAATATTTGTATAGACTCCCCATGTTTAATCCTGATCTCTGTCAAAAGAACATTGTCGACGTCGTTGTTGTGTGCGAAGAGCTTAACTTCATTCGCTTTTTTCATTGCTGAAACTGTTGCTGCTGCTTTATAAAAGTTCTTTTGATGATTACTCAATCCTTGTGACAAGCTTGCTAAATATGAAGACGACGTTGAGCAGGTCCATTATTGCAAGATATTTAATTTAAATGGCCTTTTACAATTGCAGCATAGGAGGCACCAGTACATACAGATGGTTAATGTTGAACAATATTTCCTTCATTAACCCATAGATTGACGAAAAAACTCCTGGTACAATTGGCATCCTTTAAAACTGGCCATATGGCTTCCAGAACAGTGGAAGCAGGTAGGCTCTGCATCTAAGAGACGTATGCATTGTGTGGTTTGATGATTTTCGCAACATGTAGCACAATTTGGATGTCGGCGGCAGTATTTAGCTGTGTGGCCGTACATCGATGACATTGGTCAATTTCTATGAATTTTTCGCATCCTTTCAATCTTTATTTTCTGGTAGCAAAGCGTCTTGACATGGTAAACTTCATGAATTTTGGCACAAGGCTTAACATTAATGAAAAAAATTGTCGGGAGCATCAGCAGCCAGATCACCCTAAATTATATTTTTGCTTGAATTATGTAAAAACGAAACACAATCACTATTTTCTTTTGCCTAACGTTAAGTTCTCTTAATTCCTTGTTGCTAACTGCTGAGTAGCGCTTGCATGCAGCGCTGCCGCTTTCGTTCTCTGTACGATCGCTCGGCAGCCGCATTGCATTTTGCCGTCGGTAAATTGACTTTTAGTAATTGCTAATCTTTCCCCGCGTACGGTTACTTACTAAATATTGTTTTGAAAGCGAAGCTTGCGTCCAAGTCACAGCTAAATATATCATTTATAACGATTTAAAAACATCGTGTTTTTATTTAAATACTTTGAACAAAATAGCTGCTAAAAAAGCTTAGCAGCTCAACAAAAATATTAAGTTTTTTATTTTTATTTATCTTTGAACTTGAATTATTTTTGTGTAGAGCCCTAAAGCCCAATTTTTCAAGATTAGCGGTAATGTCATTATTTAGTGTGCTATGATAAATATCTCTTTCATCAGTTCTATATGGCTTTTCCGTCTGCATTTGATAAGTTTGGAATTCAAAATGACATCCATACGGTCCACAATGGCTCTATAGGTGTCACTGTCTTTAGGGAAGATTCTGACCGTTTACCCTTGATTAGCTCTAACAACAACTCGTAACTTCATTTATAAGCTTAAATAGGTCATTATAGTTATTACTATTGACAACTATTTGAAGCGGTTAAGGGGACCCCTTAAGCTGATTTCCAACTTTGGTTACATCTCCTTGCAAAACGAAAGTATTAATTGCCTCATGATGTTCATTCCATGAACATTATCAGCATCTGCATCAATATTCATCGGGGCTTCCTCATCCTTATCATCACTTCGGAACTCTTTGTCAATATGGGCAAATCTATTACTAGTGCTTGCCTGTTGGCTTGTAGAGGGTGCGAGCACAGAACCTGGCCGTCATTCACTCGTTTTGAGTTCAAAATGGGTGACAAAGAATCTATTTTCCTCCTACCCAATCGCCGATTTTGAGTATCCAGCAATCTTTCAGCAGCAGTTTTTGTTTTAGAGTCGTCTGCGTATGTCAATATGCAACTATCTTGACTATCGATACTTATTCTAGGGCTGCTTAGTGTAGCAGTTGCCATGTTGTAAGTGCAGGTAGCACTAGAAAATATTGCAGTTGATGTGACAGGATTAGTGGAAACAATATTTAGAAGTCTTACGGCCCGGACCAACCATAATGAATACAGTCCGTCCACCAATAAAAACCAATAGAAGGCCTGCACCGGATGTCGATTCATTGTTCAGCTGGAAAAATAATTTTCGTAAAAAAAATAAAACTTTTTCTAAATTTACAAAATAATCCGATTCAGCCGATTCTGCCTCAGCTGAAAGGCAAATTTCATAAATTTTGCTCAAAAACTAGACTAGTTTGCGTAGTGAAAGTGGGACAGACGCACATGGCTGTAGCGGCTTACTTCGTCGTCCCGATCAAGACTATATATATTTAATGGGGTTAGAGACGTCTATTTCGTGTTGAACTTGTAATACCCATTTGTAATTATATATTAATATTTTATTGCTTATATTGACTGTAAGCGCAAATATATCTATTTAAACTTGAGAGTTAAGGGTGTACGAATAATTGTTGGACTAACTGTGTGTATGCACATACATATGTATAATAGGAACGCCTTTCCTGTTTATATTTAACTGAACTTGAATAGCTTTAAATGTATTTGACTTATTCAAACAAACTTGCACTCAGTCTAATCCCCTATTTATTGCAAAGCCTTCAACGTCTTTGTAAATTGCGCAAACTATTAAATATACAAGTTTTCGTTTGGCTTTCAAGAAATATTCATTAACCACAAATGTTCGGCAAGTGGCGACCTCAAAAAAAGACAACAGCTAGCCAAAAATTTCATAAAGCCAGGCAACGAACGCTCGAGACCAGCTGGATGATTCGAGCAGTAGTTGACATGAGGTTGGGTGGGTACTGCCCAGTTTGCACTGCGCGTTCAACAGGCCCAAAGTAAAATCTACGAAAATGTCACAGAAAAACCGCACAAAACACAAAAGTCTGAACTTTTCAGTGAGCGGGACAGCTTGGTCGTCTCTTATTTGGGCTGCAAGCTGCGTTCCACTTAGTTTTTATGCTCTATTAAAAAGGGGGAGAAGAGTATTTTGGGTTTATGTAATATCTGTCTTAATGTCAGACATATGATTTAAAATTTTTTATTGCAAATTTTGAAACTGAAGTAATTATGTCAGTTGTCATAATTGTCATGTTTTTTTTAACCCACCTCTCGTCCTCCATATGAGTTAAATTGAAGTATATCACCATCATTTTTATAATAAAGGTACCAATTTGGTATATGTAATTATTGGTAAAAGCCTTTCTGAGACACTTGATCTGGAGACCGTCACATTCGCTCCATTAAAGGGAACAAGAAAACAGACTTGGTACAGAGTATACGACAATTGAGAGCTTCCGGTTGCAATGATTTACTTATTTGTATAGCGTGTTCGTTCGTTAGAACATGAGAAAGGGAACAGGGACGCCTTTGCATAAATGCAAAATATATGCAGGGCTCAAACTGAGCGAGCCATAAAAATCTGACGCCAAATGTCTGTTTGAAAAGTCAGAAGAAAAAGAAGGATGTTAAAGTGGGAATAGAACCGACCACAGGGCAGTTGGACAAAGGACGTATGCCAGCATGCAGGATAACAGAAGACAAATGCTGCAGATGCATGGCTTCCAAAAAAAAAAAAAAATGTATTGAAATATATAAAAATAAAAGATTAGTAAGAAAACTCCCATAAATCTATAATAAGCAACATAAACCAAGATAGTTTACTTATTTTATTTTTATCGAGGGAACTGGGCTCGAAAACCATTCTTTAAAAAAAATATGGTTTGTATTTTTGAAACCAGCGCCCGAAAATACATCAAAAAAAGTCTTTGAGAGGGCAATTCCTTTTTTGCTGTAAACTAGTGTAATGTAACACTGAACTAAGTGCTCTTAAAACAAGAATGAAACGGCTTTTTTCGGCACTCCGAAGCTATATACCCTTACAATAGTCTCCTTATAAAATTTTGAAGGACAACTTTGGTGTCGATGTCTAAAAATCAAATTTTTTTTAAAAAAGCACTTTTTGACCGATTGTTTCTATTGTAGTTAAAAAAAACTTGGTTTACAAATCCTAAAAATGGCATCGATTTGCCAAGTTTGGTTTTGATTTATTGAAAAATATAAAAGTTATTCATTCAAATGCTTTTCATGAAAAATTTATTCTTTTTGGTTAACAGAGTCGGTTGACTACATAACAAGAAATGGCTATCTTCGGTACGCCGAAGTTTCTTCTAAGAAAATTTTGATTACTCGACCGATTATTCCTATGGCAGCTCTATAATAAAGTAGTCCGATTTCAAACTTTATCAGAAAGTATATAACGTACTTTTCAATCGATATGAGTTTGATTGTGATATCTTGATAATCAATAAAGATTTGTATAGAAGAACTCATTTTTCATCCAAATGTTCCTATGGCAGCTGGTTCGATTTTGATCAAACTTGGTCAGATTATGCAAACAAAAATTTTACCTAGAACACTTGAGTGTAATCTTGATGTTTTTAAAAACAAAAAAAATATGAAATATAAATATAAGTATACTATTTTTCGTTTTTTATAAGATATAGTAGTCCGATTTTGATGAAACTTATTCGGATTGTTTAAATCATAATACTACATCCATATACCAAGATTGGTTTAATATTTAAATAAAAATTTTTTGACAGATCGCTCCTATGGCAGCTATGTGATACAGTGATCAGGTCCGACTATATCTGACATATGTACTGCCTTCAATACAAAGAAGCATCATTTGTGCATTTCATCAGGATAGCCCAAAAACTGAGAGACTAGTTTGCATAGAAACAGACAGACGTTCGGACAGACGGACATGGCTATATGGACTCAGCTTGTCGTACTGATCAGAAGTTAACAAATTACAGAAGTTACAAAGTTATTAGGAATGCCAGCATTTTAAGAATATTTTAAGATTTAGCTGGTGATTATAAAAAATCTAGATAACAAATATTTATTTCAAAATAGATGGTAATGCTTATGTTTTCTACGAAAAAGCCATGACTCTTCCACTCAACGAAGATTTGTTTCTGATTAAGAACATTAAATGAACTAAATAATTTTATTAATTAAGCAATAAACTTTTTTTGTTCATTATTGTACGCCTAACAATCTCTTTTATTATTTATGTCCTATTAGTGATTTCTGTATAAATTTCGACGAAGGGACCCAAATAATCCAGTCATTAAACGTTGAAAAATACCATTAGTTATTCGTCCAATGGCTTGCATTGTTAGTTCAGGATTAAGAAGTTGATAAATTCTGAATCTACGAGTATTTACGGGACTATGCTGATGCGAAGGAAAATTGTTTGGACAAAGGTTTTGGGGCGCGTTGATTATATTGTCTTCCATATCGGATGATGATGGACCCGAACTGCTGCTTGACGTTTCATAAGAGGTTGAGCTGCTATCTGAGCTATAGGACATATGACTTTCGCTATCTGAAGAGTCTTCAGACATGTTTAATTTCATTCTATGTAATAAAATATATATATAAGAGTCGGTGAAATCAAAGTTCTTAGAATAACTTACAAAACGTTAAAAATATATGATTTTCTTGCTTATCATTTGCAGAGTTTAAAGTTTTGTAATTATTTGATCGATTAAAACTGTTTTAAATTTCAAAGCCTTCTTAGTTCAAAGTCAAATGTTCATACTTTAACTCATATTCATAAAATGTGTAATGTGACAAAAGTGATTTCAACTGTTGACACAAAGCGTTGTTTTTCGTATTGTCCACGCAATAGATGACTCAGGATACACTTAACGAGGTAGAGTCATTAGGCAGTGCGTAGGGCCACGCTATATGCTCGCATGTATTAGATAGAGAGGCTCTTATCATGCTTAGTTTTTACTTTTCTGGGGTCTGATACCATTCTATGCATTCCACATTTCGTGAAAAAATTAAATAGCCTTTTTGCCAGGGTATATGACCAATGATCAATATACTATAAACATAATTTGGCGGGTGGGTCGGGTTGGAGTTAATTTAAAATTTATATTTAGAATTTATGTTACGGTTTTAATTGATTTTAGAGTCTATGTTTCTTTGTGAAGCGAGTGGGTTACATTCGGGTGTTGTTATTAAGAAAATTTATATTTATATTGACTCAAAGTAAAAATCTATGTATGTTTGGAAAAAAGCAATTTTTGTTGAATATATGTACATATGTATGTTTTTATCCTGTGGCGAAGTAGTCAAACCTTTAGGCTAGAATCATAGTAACATTTTAGAAAGTGATTTTATTTGCTTTGAGTGAGGGCGTAGCAACGCGCGCCGGGTAAGCTAGCATGTTACATAGATAAACAAACATACATTTATTATATTTTTAGGTAGTTACTTAGTTACTTTTATTTAGTTTTCAATGCTGGATTTGTGAAAAGGTGAAGGGCATACTACTACATACATACTACATTTGTAGTAATGTAGTATTATTGTTATACGCCTACAAAACTGTATTATATTTATGTCGGAATGTGTATGGTAGCGGAAGGTGATGTTTTCGATCCCATAAAGTATTTTAATTATTGGACTGAGGCCGTCTGTCTATTTCAAAGCAAAACTACTCTCTCAGTTTTTGAACAATCATGATGAAATTTGACACAGTTGCTCCTGTTGCAGGCTGTCAAATATACAATTGCAGCAACAATAATAGCACCAAATCAGTTGTGAACATTAATACAAAAAAAAAATGTATACAGGTAGAATGCTTCTCATTTATACTTTATTGCAAGATAGTACCGTGTTATATCCTTCCAATAAAATTATTTTTACCCAAAAATTTTAAGTAATTACTTTTTTATGAGGAGTTTTTGAGAACAAGCCTGGGCAAAGTTAAATTTTTTTATGTGCTTAAGCATTTTGCAAACTTAATTAACATTATTCATATTGTTCAGTTATGGAAGAATTACTATGATAGTTCAATTTATATTTTCTTTGACTTTTTTGTTATTATTAAAATGGGTCGCTGATTCCGAAAATAAAATTCAAAAAATGGAACCGTTTTGGAGATAATCGAAAAAAAGCTATATTTTTTACTTTCCAAAATCCAAACACAATTTATTGATATTAAAGCTGTTTATATTTTTGAAAAGGTAATAAAATGGCCTATTAACCAGTGATACAATATTTTTAATTATTTTATTTGTTTAGAATTTATTGAGTATTGAAATGAATACTTAAAATTATTTCCATTTTAAAAAAGCTATTTCTTGTGCAATTTTTTTTCGAAAACTCTCCGAATCTGAAATCATTCCAAAATTTTAGTTTAATTGAATTGCTATAAAAAAATAGATTTTTAAAATATATACCTATTTTTTTTGGACAATTTTGAATTTTAACTCTAACAATTGCTAAACAAATATATTAGCTTAAAGATGTTTTATGACAGCCACGGAAACCTCTATTAACCGAATTCCATTTCAAAATCTCTACTGTTTTTACTAGAGATTTGTACAAATACCCAATTAAACAATTTTTTGAAGTAAAAGTAATCAAAAAGGTGAACATTTTTTAAATCATTAAAAAAATTCTATATCGATGTGATGAGTTTCGTTCTGATATCTTGGAAATCAAAAGAGATTTGCATAGAGGAATTTATTTTTTTTTCCCAATTGTTCCTATGGCAGCTATAAGATATAGTGGCCCGATTTTGATAAAACTTGATCAGATTGTACAAATCGTAATTCTTCATGAGAATGTGAGATTGATTTTGATATAATGAAAAACAAAAAAGTTTTTCTTAAAAGAACTTTTCGAACGATTCTTCCTATGGGAACTATCAGATATAGTGGTCCGATTTTGATGAAACTTGGTTAGATTGTTCATAACATAATTTTACATCGACTTGTTAAGTTTGGTTCTGAAATCTGAAAAACAATTTTTCCAGCTGATTGCGTTTTGACCTTGAAAAATAGCTTAACATTATTAATGAATCAGCAACTATCAGCAGCTACAGTTTACTTTTTTGTTACCTTAGAACATTGATAAATACATTAATAACGCTCACAATGAGCGGATCGGGGGCAACAAAACTAAAACTATATGTAAACATAGAAAAGACATTCACAAAATACCCAAAAACGTTAAATCGTTCAAAAATATTCAAAAAAGATTTTATTGATAAAATTATTTTCACAATAAAAATTTATTAAAGTGTATACCTATAACTTCAAAATTCATTTGAAATTATCAATTTTGGAACAGTCTGCCAAACGTTTGACCACTTTGAAGTGCGCTATTGTTTTTACAAAAAGCAAAGTTGTAAAAATTAACAAGTGTTCATGTTTTCAATGCTATTTTTAGAAAGTTAATTTTCTCCAAATATTTTGTGAACTTTTTTTTTTTGGTCTATGGACGCAACCACGAGCTAGCTGTCTGCGACACTGGGCGGGATAGAATTGACTGCCAACTGTTCAGTTGACTTTCAGTGGGACTGCCTTTCTAGGATTGTCAGCGAAAATAAATTAAATTGTTAAATATTTGATCGTATTTTAATTTTACTTTCGATGAACAACACTGAAAAGATTAAATGTTATTAATTTGTTCGTAAAATCTAAATATATATGGAACTAAGCTTTGTACATTTTAACACAAGATATATTTTTAAAAATGTTAAATTTCTATGACAACCCTTTGGTCCTCATTTATGCGTACGATCGCTCATTCTGCGTGACTGCCTATGGCTTGCAAAAATCAACTGTTTACTTAATTATTGCGCGCATAAAATTAACATAAATTAACATAAATTGCCATTGATCGCATAAGACAAATAGAAGCAGAGAAAATATAAAATTTTATAGTTAAGTAATCAAAAATACTTCAACTCAATTATATTTGTTTAAAAATTATCTTCTTTTTCCAATTAGAATTCACATTTATCGATCTCAAATAAATCTGCCATCTTACTTGGGCCGTAAATATAATATTTTTAAAAAATTCATATGGAGATTTCCAGAGTGGCGTTACGTGACAATCGTATGCCAAAATGTGAAAAAAGCTGGAAAAAGACAAATTTTTAAAAATTCTTTTAGCAATTCACCTGGTATACATTTAGTAAAAGAGATGAAATCATTCGACCTATCCTTATTTTGGCTTCAATATTATCATAAACTTAAATTAAAAGAAAATTAAGTAATTCAGAAAACAAAAAAATTTTACCTAATATTCGTGTAAATCGATGGCTAGGTGTATTCACAAAAGAGCGTATACTGTGGCGTTACGTGACACACTTTTAAAAATTTCTAAAAAATTAAATTGTTTTTGTGACCCGAAAGCTTATTTTATTTACATTGTTGTATAAAACTTTGTTTGGATCTGAAATTTCACGCACCTGCGATCATCGGTGCAGATGTAATTATACGAAATGCTGTATTTTGTGGCCTTACGTGACATTAGAATATCGATTAAAGCAAATCAAAATTTTACCGTAAAATGACGATTGGTTGCTCTCTTTGCATTTTTTTGGTAAACTCTTGCTTTAACAAAACTTTTTGCGTCAAAATTGCTTCTGCATCATTGCACTAAAGAAAGTTAGTTTTAAGGAGAATATGCTCTTAGAAATGCACAAAGCACGAACTCGCTACTGCAACTAAAAAAAAGCTTTGAACTCTTTAATTTATTAAATTTGGGACATTTCTCTATAATAATTAAAGTAAAAAAAGTATTAAATGACTTCTAATTGGTCGTGGTGGAAATGCCCACATACAATTAAAACGTAATGAATTAAGATAAAATATAAGAAGACCGACTTTAATATTTATTATCTTTTAAAATAACACTTTTATCGTAAATTTTTCATTGACATTTTAATAAAAATAAAACATCGAATTTTTTTGAACACAATTGCAAACACGTTGGCAACGCTATTGATTTTTGGTTTCAGCTACTAGAGATTTTAATAGAAGTTTTGTAAAATGAAAAATTATGAATTAAAACAAATACAATTTTGAAAAAAGAGAATGCTGATAAATAGTACAAATATTATTGTTTTAACTTTTTACATTACTTTTATTTATAAAAAATCGATTATCTGTGAAATGACACAAATCTCTAGTTAAAACAGTAGAGATTTTGAAATCATCAGCTAGAGGTTTCTGTGACACCAACGGATTAGTTTTCGGTTTTTATAATGTCATGTTCAGTGACTCCCACTTTATTTCTTGCAAAAAAGAGAGGCTATATTTTACAAACTGTAAGAGATATCAACATTATTTAAATATTCTTAATTATTAATTCTTAATTATTAATTTTAGATTCTAAATAAATGAATATAATATGTGGAAAATTCTTTCTGTTCCTAAAAATTAAGTAACAGCAAAAAAGTACAAAATAAAATCTCTCAGCTTATTTCGTGCAGTCGCGATGTTATGTAAATGGTGGTAAGGTGAACACTATAGATCAAATATCTTGAAGTACCTTTTAGGGCATTATTATTAAAAATTTACTTTTGCATTAATTTATATTACAGCACATGATCCTGCAGATCAGCAAGGAAGCCGAGGATCTGCTGTATCCAAGGTACGGAAAGATGGCGTGGGGCGTGGGTAGCGTGTACCTGCGTCTCAAGAAGCGTCACCCCGATGACGAGAATATAAACACGCTACAGACTGGTGAGGTTGAGCAGGACCTAGGTCTTAAGTCCATGCTAGAGGCAACCCACAGTCTAGGCATCGAGGACATCGAGGGCCCTGTAGCCAATACCGATGACAACAGTAATGATGAAGCGCAAGGAGAGGATGGCGATGTGACGTTGGTAGTCGAGCCACCGCAGCTGGAGGATCCAAGTAGCCATTCAGCTAAAGATCCTACAGTTAAACTTACATAAGAGCAAGTTGGCATCGGCGGAGCTCCTTCTAGCCCTGGAGCAAGGGCCCGTCGATGGCTTTAATTTAGGAAACTTGGTTGGCAGCGCGCAACAAGGTCTCCGGACTAAAGTCAGCCAATTACAACATTTTTTACTCGACTGCGGCAGTAAGTAGAACTAGAGCAGCCATCCTTGTAAGGAAAGGCATCTATTCTTACCTAATGTCTAATTACAGAACAGATGATCTCACAGTCGTTGCGCTAGAAGGAGACACGGACGAGCCTACGCTCATTGCTTCCTGTTACATGGCGCACGACAGGGAGGCTCCACCCGATGAACTTAAGCGACTCGTCACGGAGGCAGGCCTGAGGAGGCAGCCCCTAATCGTCGGAACGGACGTCAATGCACATCACACCGTGTGGGGCAGTCCGGATATAAACCACAGAAGTGAGTCTCTCTTAACTTTTATATTAAAAACTAACATAAGAGTAGCAAGTGTTGGTGAAGAACTTACTTATGTGGGCAAACATTTTAGACCTAACGCTCGTATCAGAGATTAGTACAAAGGTGGCGGATTGGAGGGTCCTTGAGAGACCTTCCTTCTCAGACCACAAGTACATCCAATTCAATGCAGAATTCGATTATACTCTTCCCCAAACAGTATTCAAAATTCCCCGGAATACAGACTGGGAGAAATTCTGCAAGACAATGGAGAGGAAGTTACAAGCAGTGCCAATAATCTCGACAAAGGAGGATATAGAGCCATCCTTAGAAGTGCTTGTACACCACCTCACCGGTGCATATCATGTATCATGCAGACTAAGAGCAAAAAGGGAACCAAGCTGCCTTGGTGGACTCCAGAGCTCAAAACACAAAGAAAGAATGTACAAGATCTCTTCAAACTTGCCAAACAAGCGGAGGAAGAGATCATCTGGAATGAATACAAAATTCTGCTCCGCAATTTTAAGAAAGTAGTTCGGAAAGCAAAACGAAACTCATGGAGAACCTTCTCCGGCATAGAGAAGGTCACAGAAACCGCGAGACTCCGGAAGCTGCCTTCAAGGCAGTCAACAATACAGAGTCAGCTAAAAATTGAGGATGGAAGATGGACGGGAAGCAGTAGGAAAGCGATATGCACTCTTGTGGATACGCACTTCCCTAGTTGCACAGAAGTCACTGAACCAGACACACCCGAGACAACAACGGGATCAGATATACCCGTAGATATAATTAACCCGAAAAAAATCAAGTGGGCCATAGACTCGTTCGCGAGCTTCAAACCCCCTGGGTTAGACGGAATATTTAAAGTCATGCTACAGATGACAAAAAATCGGATTATCCTATGGTTGAAGCCAATGTTTGAAGCATGTCTAAGGTATAGAGGACTGCACGAGTCGTGATCCTGCCCAAAGCAGGCAAGTACAGTCACGTACAGCCGAAAGACTACAGACCGATAAGCCTCATCTCTTTTCTGCTAAAAACACTGGAAGAACTTTTAGAACTACACATCAAAGAGAAGGCGTGTATGACCATGGAGTCAAATCAAAACACATACACAAAGGGAAATCAGTGGAGACAGCGCTACACTCCCTAGCAGCCACAATTGAGAAGGCACTCCACCAGCAAGAATATGCTATGGGCGTATTTCTGGACATCTCTGGCGCATTCAACAATGTGTCGACGGAAATAATAATGCGAAGCCTGAGAGCTACAGCATCCCACTCTGTAGTACACTCGTGAATACACAATCTGTTGAGCTGTAGAAAAGTCAGTGACGAGTGGGGAACCACAACCATAACTAGGGCGGCGCATAGGAAGAGGTGGAGTCCTATCGCCACTGCTATAGAACCTAGTGGTAGACGGACTATTGACAAAATTTCAAAGGAAAGCTCCTAAGATAACTGCATATGCTGATGTCATGAGCATAATTATCACAGGCAAATGTCCGTCGACCCTCAGCTCTATCATGGACTACATTGAAGAAACACGTTAAATAACTTGGAGTGGTTCTGGATAGCAAGCTAACATGGAAACTCAATGTAAAAGAAAGGGTGAAAAAAGCAACAGTAGCGCTTTTACCTTTCACCACGACTGATGCATTGGATCTTCATTTGGTATGGTGGCAAGCAACTAAGAAATCCACGTACCTTAAGCTGATGGAGAGGACCCAACGGCAGGCACTTGTCTGTATAACGGAGACGTTGAGATCCACTCCAACTAAGGCACTAGAAACATTAATGTGCTTCAAGCCCCTAGATATTTAAGCACAACTGCTTGCACAAAAGACTGCACAACGTTTCTGTGCAACTCGAAATATGGCGGTTCACACGCTTTGGACACAGCTCGATTGGCAGGGATATGCAGTGTAGCCCAGACTACATGACTCCTCTGACCAGTTTCAAAGTCACACCAACATTAAAGGGACCGGCCGACAGTAGTAGTCAAAAATCTACACCGTATGCACAAACGGATTAACATCTTCGTAGATAGCCAAGCGGCAATAAAATCTTTGCTGGCATCTACCATTAGCTTCAAAAATGTCCTGTCAAGCAGGGAGGCACTAATTACTACTAGAATAGTGAACATCTATTGGGTTTCCGGCCACCGGGGCATCGATGGTAATGAAATAGCAGACTGCTTAGCTAAAGAAGGTGTCGGGCTATCTCACGAAAGAGTAGAAGATATAGATATCTCCTTACGTTCGCTTTACAGCGATCTGGAAAAAAACCGCCTAGGCTGCAGCTGATGGAAAGTGGAATAACATACCTAGCTGCAGAGTCTCCAAAATGATGTGCAAAACTCGTAAGAAAAAACTCACTCACTTCCTACTGCAACTGTCGAGACGACACTACAGACTAATGGTAGGAGTACTGACTGGTCATTGCCTGACAGCAGCTCACGCCAAAAAAATAGGAATAACCACAGACGAAGGCTGCCGCAAATGTAAGGAACCGGGAGTTTCTGAAACCTTGGAACACCTGATTTGCAGTTGTCCAGCACTAGCTTAACAACGATTCCAACATCTCAACGCGTATTGGCTCACATCACTGGAAGAAGCGGCCAAACATACTCCAAATGCGTTATTGTCATTTGCAAAGCGTATTAAAATACTAGAGGACTACACAGCTTCCTAACGATCTTCAGCATCCGGCACCACTAACGACAAATTTATGGTCTATGTGCAACCACCACGGTGGTTGACCAGTCCAACCTAACCTAACCTATATATATATATATGTTTAATCAGTTAGATTATAGATCGACCAATAATTTGCTAATTTGGGTTTTCCTTTTGTTTTTTGAAATAAACTGAAACACTGTTGTTGATTCAATAAAAAATTAGTTTTGAACTATAGTTTTTGTTTCCAAAACTCTACCGGCTTGTGCACGTATTTCTTTGCGAGTACCAGTTGCTTTATCTATTAACGTCTTCCTTAGTTTTTTTAAATAATGTTGAGGAGGTATATTTGTACCCCATAGCGCAGTAGACTAACTTTAAACCTACAATAATACAGAGACGAAACAAGAGAAAACAAAAAGACCACAAAAACGGCCTTGAACAGCAAGAGATTCTGCTTGCAAAATTTGGACTAGGTACAGTAAGCATTACTCGATCGTATACCCTTGCAAAAGGGTATTTTAATTTTGACACGACGAGTATAGCGCATAAAAGAAAACGTCTCAGACCCCATAAAGTATACATTAATATTCTTGATCAGGACGAGGAGCTAAGGCGATATAGGAATGTTTGTCTGTCTTTCTGACCGCCAGTTCCTCTGTCTTTCAGTTTCAATGAAACTATTCTCTCAGCTTTTGAGCTTTTTTGATTTAATTTGGCACAAACGCTTCTTACTTTTGCATGTTGTTCATATTCCGAAATAAGCCAGATCGGACCGCAGGAAAAATTGCAATTTTTTTCAATATATCAAATTCAATTTTGGCAGATCGAACCTAAATCATCAAATCTATGAATTATTATGATCTCAACAATCTGACCAAATTTGATCAAAATCGGACCAATTTATCTTATAGGTGCCAAAGTAACTTTTAAAAGTTCTATAAAAAACTTTTTTGTTATTCACGACATCAAAACCAATTTCAGGAGTATCGAACTTGTGTTATTATGATGTAGACAATATGACCAAATTCTATCAAAATAGGAATACCATATCTTATAAACCCTATGGTTGGCCTCAGAGCCCAAAAATAAAAATTGTCATGAAATATGTAACTGTACTGTCTCTAATATAATTTATGTTTCTATTACCATATTTATTTTTTTTATTTATTCCAAATTCAAATTTCAAGAATCGCATTAGAAGTGAGAGGACGTGTTTAACCGATTTTTATTTTTTGAGCGGCTTGCAAGTGAAATTTCAATTCCAAATTAAAGAATTCAAGTAAATCTTAACTCAATAAATTAAAGTAAGAATGCATTTTGAATGTATACAATATGTTTTATCTGTAGAGTGTGGTGTGTAAAGTCAAATTGTAGAACAGTGTATTTTTAATGAGTTTTGCATTTGTCTGCTATATTCTACTTAGGGTTTTAGTTCTGATAACCCGTTCGCCTCCCATTATTCTCTTTCCCCGAGTTCACACTGAAGGATTATAAAAGTGTTCACGTAAGCTGCAAATACTTGCATGCACGTTAGTATTAATTAAAAGAATAAGCAAGTACCGCTTGTTTCCAGGTGTGAAATTTTCAGCTTTTGTTCTGTAAAATGTATTTATAGATTTATTGCTGTGATGTTATTGTTTTTTGATTTAAAAAAGTTCTTGTATGCTGAACTTTTTTGAGTCTGATTCCGAAAATAAAATTAAAAAAATATGTTGCCACGACTGTTTTCGAGATAGTCAAAAATAACTGGATTTTCGACTTTTTCGAAAAGTTAGCTTTGGTGACGCGAAAGTAACTCCGAACATATTTTAATGATATTTAAGATGTTTATTTTATTGAAAAGAAAACATAAAAGATAAATAAAAGAAAATTACCTATCAACCAGATAAACATCATTTTTTTATTGGATTATTTGTTAAGAAGTAATGGCGCATTGAAATGAAAATGTTGGCAAAAAAAAAATCCAATTCTTGTGAAATATTTTTCGATAACTCGAGTTTTGATTTTTTGTATCACTCTTTAGATCTATAGATTTAGTATTTGTAAAAGCCATACAAAATTTTCGTAAGTGGTCTTAGACAAATGTTGAAGTTATTAGACCATAAGTCTTACGTAGTGTTGTGTTGCTTTTTAGGTTCACTGGTTAAAAACATCGGCAAATTTTTAAAAATGATTGAATTCTAATCATTTTACTTAAGTTAAAATCCTGGTTGATTTCGAAAATTAGATTATGTGTATATTATTTTTTGACGCATGGGGGACCCACAAAAACAATTAAAAGTGTTCAGTTCAGCACTAATTTCATAAAAATACATTTATAAGATATCAAACAAGATATCGTTACCTACAGATCCAAAGAGTGATACAAAACTTCTAGTTTTAGAGAAAAAATTGCACAAAAATTTTTATTTTTTTCAATGGGCATATTTTTATGCAAAACTTCCATTTTGGTCTCTAATAACTTCTGAACGAATGATAAAATTTAAAAATATTGTCTGACGGTATATAAGGGAAGTTCAAAATGATAAATATCTTTAATATCATTGAACTTTGTTTGTAGCTCTTTTCACTTTTCCACAGCTACCTATTTGAAAGGTCGAAAATCTAGTATTTTTCCGTTGCTAAAGATTTTCGTTTCTTTTCAGGTTTTAGTTAAAATATATTTAATTGATCTTATAAAGATTTCCATACAAAAACTAAATTTTTTTTTATCACGACGTTGAGCAGAATCAATATAGCCATGTTCGTCTAGCTGTCTGTCTGTCAGTCTGTCCGTCTGTTTCTATGCAAACTTTTTGGCTTTATCTTTGACCTATCTTGATGAAACTTGGCTAGTCGAAGTTTGATATTTTAGTTTGTATGTCAAAATCAGCCTTATCGAACCATAGGAACAATCGAAGATACTTCACTTTTATGAAAAGTTCTTGAAAATTTTTTGGTTTTCAACATATCAAAACCAAACCTGGCATATCGATGTATATTTACGAATTCTACACTCTAACCAAGTTTGATCAAAATCGGACCACTATATTTTGTAGCTCCCTAAGGAACAAATGGGTCAAAAATGAGTTATTCTATGCAAAAGTATTCAAAATGTTCTTAAAGGACCATTGCAAGGGTATATAGCTTCGTCGCACCAAAGATAGCATTTTCTTTCATGTTTTTAAAAAAATGTTAACGCAATATTTTAATCTGAATACAATCGTATGCTATAGTTAGTGGTATTAAATGAATTATTTATTAAAAAAAAAAAATAAATTCAATAACGTTAATGTTTTTAGAGAAGAATGATATATAGGTTGGGCGATATTCAAGTCACCAGCAATTTTTAACAATATAAAAGTATATGTAACATATATGTATTCGGTAAATTCAACGAAAATATTTTTTAGGGTTGCCACTTGCATTAATTTCACTACTTTAATTTTTCGTCTATTTGATTCATATCGGATGCAAACTTAGGTGTCCCTCTGCTGGCATGATATAACAACAAGCGGCAGCAATTGCCTGCACACAAGTTAAAATGGAAGTTTTTGTGCCGGCTGCCGACTGAGACCTCGACTTCGTCATCATCGTCGCTGACATTACTTTTTCTGTTGCCTGCTTTGTTTTTGTTTTTGTTTTACAGCGCAAAACTTTGTCCAGAGTTTGACTTTCATGTGGCTCAAAGGCAGGTGCTGCGCTGTGGCTAAGAGTGGGTGAATTTACCCACTACCGGTCATAGTGGAGCTTCATTGACTTTTCTGTCAAACAGGAAAAGGCAATGCACAACTTGAAGCAGCAGCTCTCGGACCCGGTAGGAGTATCTATTGCAATGTCACTAATTTAAAATATGGGATCAAACTATTGGTGTGGAAATGGCGGTAACAGACATAATGAATACTGTTGCCGACGTTAGTGTTGACTTCCCTTTACCTTAGGACTCCAGAAGCAGATACTGGAAGCATTTAAGGGAAAGGCACCTAGGACATAAGCTTATATACAGAAAAAAATTTGGTGTTTAAATAAGTTTGTATCCCGCCATCACACAAACAATCTGAATCTGTATATATAACTTGCAATGATCTTCTGAAAAGATTAATATCTGTCCGATTTTTCCTATGGCGAGCCTATATTTCTATAGATTCTGCCACAGACATGGCCAAACGATAAAAGCAAACCAAACGGCAAGATGTCGCCAGAACGGTGAAGTTTGTGGGAGGAGACCAAGCTGCGGAAAACGACACTAATAAGAATGGCTTTATGGCGCGAAGATGCTGAGCTGCAGTGAATATCTATCTATCTATCTTGAAGTGGGTGACTGCAACGGTTGCTTTAATGGCCGCCCCGTGAGAGGGTGCTAAGCTGGAGGTAGTGGACAGAACCTGTATTCAGTCTGTGCTAAAGGCGAAAATGCTCTTCCCGCGAGTCGTACCAAAGAAGCAGTAGTTAAAGTTATAACAATGTCAGAACCCGGAGGTTTCGAATGACGATTGGCAGATAATACATGTCGCTAGGATATGGGCCCATATGTTACTTGGCGCACGACAGGGAGGCACCACTAGAGGAATTAAAGCAACTTGTCTGAGGAGGCAGCCCCTTGTCGGAATGGATTCCAATGCACATCACACCGTGTGGGGCAGTGCATATATCAACGACAGAGGTAAGTCTCTCCTAACCTTTATATTACAAACTAGCATAAGAATAGCAAATGTTGGTGAAGAGTCTGCTTATGTGGACCTCACTTCATCAAACATTTTAGACTAAATGTTCAGTACAAAGGTGGCGGATTGGAGGGTCCTTGAGAGACCTTCCTTCTCCAACCATAAGTACATCCAATTCAATGTAAAATTCGATTATAATCTTACCCAAACAGTATTTAGAAATCCACGAAACACAGGCTGAGAGAAATTCTCTAAGACAATGGAGAGGAAGTAACAAACAGTACCAATAATCTCGACAAAGAGCCATCCTTAGAAGTGCTTGTACATCACCTTACCAGAGCATACCATGGATCAGGCGGACCGACTTAGAGCAAAAGGTGAACCAAGCCGCCACGGTGGACTCCAGAGCTCGGCGCAAAAAAGAAGGATGTACAAGATCTCTTCAAACTGACCAAACAAGCGAAAGAAGAGATTATATGGAACGAATTCAAAATATTACTCCGTGACTTGAAAAAAGAAGTTAGGAAAACAAAACGTGACTCATGGAGAACCTTCTGCTCCGGCATAGAGGATATCACAGAAACCGCGAGACTCTGGAAGTTGCTTTCGAGGCAGCGAACCATACGAGTAAGCTGAAAACTGAGGATGGAAGATGTACGGAGAGCAGTTGGGAAGCGATATGAGCTCTATCATGGACTACACATTGAATGAGATACTAGGATGGGCCACAGAGATCAGACGTAGCATCAACACGAACAAGACGGTCCTCATTCTCTTCACTAAGATATACAAGATACCGCGGTGGAACCCGCCAAAGGTGCATGCTATACCGCTCACATTGCAGAAACATATTAAATATCTAGGAGTGGTTCTGGACAGCAATGGTGAAAAAAGCACTTGTCGCGCTATATACATCTAAAAAGATGCTGAGCAGTACTTGGGCCTTTCACCACGACTGATGCATGGCATTAATATTTAAGGGGTCCGGCCGATCCTACTCTACGACGTTCTGGTATTGTGGCAAGCCACTGGGAAATCCACATTCCTTAAGGAGGTGGTAGGTACTCATCACGAGGTTAGAAACAATAATATGCGTCAACATTCAAGCGCAACTCATTGCACAGAGGACAGGGCAATGGCTCTATACAACTGGGAAAATGACACTCCAAGGTTTAGGACACAGCTCTATTGACAGGGAAATGCAGAGCAGCACAGACTAAGTAACTCCTCTGATCAATTTCAAAAGTGCAAAACGCTAATGGGACCGGACGACTGGCGTTCGGGACTAGATGAACAGGCTGTCCACATATTTACGGACGGGGCACAAATGGATTCGGGAAACAGAGCAGCAGTGTGCTATGGAGTGCAGGAACTCAGGTTAAAGTATGATCTGCCTGAATACTGTAGCAAATTCCAGGTGAAAGTTTTCAGGATACGGAGTTAGCCCTAGAACTCCACCAAACATATTAATATATTATTATTGGCGTGAATAGCTAAGCGATAGATAAGCCAATAAAATTTTTGTAGGCATCTACCATTAGCTCCAAAAATGTACTGACAAGCTGGGGATCAAGAGATGACCTAATCACTGTTATAACAGTACACATCTATTTGGTTTCTAGTCACCGGGGCATCGATGGAAACAAAACGGCAGACCGCCTAGCTATAGAAGGTTTCGGGCTATCTCATGAAAACGCGGATAATAAGATATCTCCATGGAGTCGCTTTGGCTGCAGATGATGGGAAATGGAAAAACACACCTTGCTGCAGAATATTCAAAATTATGTGCAAAACGCGTCAAGAAAAACTCACTTTCTTCGTACTACAGCTCTCAAGACGACACTGCAGACTAATGGTAGGAGTACTAACTAGTCATTGCCTGGCTGCAGCTCACTCTAAAAAACTAGGAATACCAACAGACGAAAGTTGCCGCAAATGTAAGGTGCCAGGAGTTTCTAAAACACTGGAACACCTGATTTGCAGCAGTTCAGCACTCACCCAACAAAGATTCAAACTCCTCAATGCGTATTGTGCTATTGTCATATGCAAAGCGTATTCAAATACTAGAGGACTACAAAGTTTCCTTACGATCTTCAGTAACTGACACCACTAAGAAAAATTTGTCTGCATGAAATAAACCAATAGGAGCCATTGTATGTTCACTTTGATAATATAAACATGACCACCAAGATCCAACAAGATTGCACAAGATCAGACATGTGTCTGTCGTCGAGCCTATTTGTTTTTTAAGATGTCGAAAGCAAACCCAACAGACCACTGTAGAATTATGATTTTTAAAATCTGACGATTTGTTCAGAACCGGTAGACATCATTATAAAGCATGCAGTGAGATAAATCGTTTAAGAACCCAAACTGTCCATTTCTAAGTTTGAATATTCTATAAGTAATGTGATTAAAATTTATTTTTTCTAAAGGTCATAAAACTGTGCAAATGTATATGACAGGCTATATATATTCTAGATCAGAATCAACAATCGAGTCTATTTTGCGCTGTAGTCTGGCTGTCTGTCCCCCCGTCCATTTATCTGTTTGTTTGGGTACGGGGTGTACCGTAGTCGGGTATACCCGACTAGAACACTCTTTCTCGCTGGAATTTAATTGAAGTTGGGCCGAGACACTTTTACTTATAAACAAATTCGCCCCTTCCCCTTCCCTCCATGAAAAAATTCTGCATACGCTACTAAATAGAATTGTCGTTTACAGCGTGCCTAAGACACTCGAGTCACAATTGTGGATAGGGACTTGATTCAAGGAATAATAGCGGGCAGCAGGTTTCACATCTATTTAAATCGAAATAAAATCAATTTCGAAAAAGGTTTTATACACAGGGTAAATATTAAGTGAACATAAGAAGTGTTTTATCAGCTTCATTTATGAGGGGAGATGGTGGAGTGCAATAATCGTTTAAAAGTCTACACAGTGGCTCCAATTGACTTGTTTTGCACAAGTAAATATAAACTCTAATCAACTCTTTTAATAACACAGCCCAAATGAAACGGTTTTACCCTATTCGAGGCCTTCTTAATTAAACTGCATTAATAGTTTTTCGCTCTATCACAATGGTTTTATACAGAATGTTTTTTTTTTATAGATTTTGATAACTTGAAAAATAAAAATAGTTCTCATAGAAAACCCCATTTTTCAAATTCATACGAATCGCATTTTTTGCTGCTTTAACTTGTGGAAACTTTTGTAGGATATTCGTTTATCATTGGTCAGATTGTTTTTACTATAAAACTATAATACTGTTAACTGCAAATATCTTAAAAAGCAAAAAAGTTTTTCATAAAAAAAAACTTATTTGTCCCCCAAGAGCCAAAGAAATGGCTGTCAGATTAAGATTTTTGTAATATTTTAGCCAAAAGCACCTACAGGACCGCACTTTTAAGGCTTAGTGCATTCATAAGAGACAAGCTTTGGAGAATATATAACAATTTTGCCAAAGCAGGATTTTTGAAAGAATCAACATCAACAGATTTATTAATCAACGAAATATATGACCTGGGTAAAAATAATCATATAACCGAAAACTTAAAAAAAAAATTTTTTTAAAACCATAGTGACAGAGTGAAAAACTAATGATGCACTTCGATTTAGAAGACCCAAAAAAGGTTAAACCGTTTCATTTGGGTTTTCCTTTTCTTTTTTTTTTTAAATAACTCTTAAAAACTTGAACAGTGTAATTTCTTAATATATATTTCTTGCTTTTGATTAACAATTGTAAACTTATCCCAAAGGTTGTACATTTCCAATAAACTTCAGGAAAAAGCCCCAATATGTGGAATTTTTAATACACAATCTGTACATATAATAGATTACGTTTGTAAGAAAATTGTTCTTTTATATTTATCTTTTCTATATACTTGAACTATATATGTATTTTGATTATCATGTTATACTGTTTTTACACCTTGTACCCAATAAAGGACCTATTTGTCTGACCGTTCGTGCGTTCGGAAAGATCTCCGGGGCTATAAACTAGAGGTAGCAAATTTTGTATGTATCTTTATATACACCTTACGCTGATTGTATATGAAAGTATTTGTGGTAGTGGATTAAGGGCTGGGTACAGGGTGTACCGTAGTCGAGTAAACTTGACCATATCATTCTTTTTTGTTTCATATTTGAAACTGAGTTAATGAAACTTGGCACCTTTCGATGCACACAGTACTTATAAGAGCTGAACCAGCCAAATTGCATCTCTATAATATGTATATATGTATGTATCTGAATATCCAGAATTTATTGCTATTGTGCGAAAGTGCGAGAGCGCACGTAGTAGCTCGCTTAAATGTATATATGTATGTATGTATATAAATTTTATATGCTGGAAAACAAGAATAATCGTATTTCTGATTTGAGATTCGCGCTTTGTGATTAGCGTGTGATAAAATGTTTTAGCTTCGTATTGAGCAACTCCGTGATTTCTGTTATTTTTCCCTTGATAATGTTATTGTACCCCTATAAAATTACATATTTGATTTGAGTTTGTGCGAGTTGTGTATTGTCGTATGCTTTAAGGACCCTTGTGTACTGAAGCATGAATATAAAACATGTATTTGAAATGAATCGGAAACTTATTTATTTACCTTACGTATTTTCTTATTTTTATACACATGAGATAATAAAAAATTATTTTCCACCTTTGCACACATACTTATGTATATGCATTAAATTTGGAGCACCAGTGACATATACATGTATGTATGACATGTATGTACATATGTATGTACAAACATATTTCCTTTTGCAGATATCTAACACCCGCCTGCTATCATCAACAAATTTAACGGTTTTAAATTTACAGTTGAATACAAAACATGTAAGATTCCAGTCTAGGTATATCTGATATTTTATTTAATTTTTTTTTGGCCGTTTTGGCGCTAAGTTAAAAAAAATATTTAAAATAAAACGGCTATCTTCAGCATGCCTTAGCTCTATATTGTTGCAATGGTCTTCTAAGAGAATTTTGAATACTCGACCGATTGTTTCTAAGACCTCTAAGAATTCATTTTACACCCTATTGTTTCTACGGCAGTTATACGATATATTGGTCCGATTTTGATCAAACTTGGTCAGATTGAACAAATCATAATTCGACAAAATGTTGAGTTGGATTTCGATATCTTAAAAAACAAAAAAGTTTTTCATACAGGCACTTTTCGACCGATTGTTCTTATGGGTGCTATAAGATATATATATATATATGGTCGGATTGGTCAGATTATAATATCACATTAACTATTTTTTGGACCGACCGTTCCTTTGACAGCTATATGGTATAGTGATCCGATTTTTACATACAAACTACATACATCAACACAAGGCATCCGTGCCAAATTTCATCAAGATATCTCAGAGATTAAGACTAAAAGTAAGCATAGAAACAGATAGACAGATTGACAGGTGAACGGACAAACAGACGGACATAAGAATAGACATAGTTATATCGACTCAGCCCGTCGTGCTTATCAAGAATTTTTATACTTTAAGAGGTTGGAGACGTCTCGTTCACTGCATTACACATTTCAAGGCAGAACTATAGTTATACCCTGGTATAACAAGATTTTCGACCTCTGCAATTTGTACCTCAATATGACAGTAAATAAGTCTGAATTTTTTTAAGTGATATTGGAACGGTATTGAGATATCTTTTAAACACATTGCACTAAATTTTTACGATTTGCACTATGGGCGATTTGTCGACTTTTATACCCCAGTAATATATAATTATAATTCTGTCACGAAATGTGTAACGCATAGCAGGAGACGTCTCCAACCCCATAAATTATATATATATATTCTTGATCAGCACGACGGGCTGAGTCGATATAACTATGTCTATTGGGTGAAAAATGAGTTCTTCTAAGTAAAATTTGTTTCATCCTTAGGACATCAGTTTCTGAATTGAACTGCTTGATTTGCATGTGTATGTGAATGTGATTTACATATGTATGTAGCTTACAGCAAAAAAGGAGCTGCAGTCTCATAGACTTTTTTGATGTATTTTTTGGCGTGGACTTTATAAATGCAAACCATTTTTTTTTTCAATGAATAGTTTTCGAGAAAACTGCAAATAGCTAATTTCTTGGCACTATTTTGACTACATTGTTCATATCTTCATCAGATCTAAAGTGAGGTTAAAAATCCTACACAATAGATAATTGTATGCCCTTTCTAACGGTATGCCATTCATGCGGATCGAATAAGAATTAAAGCTATTGCATGCTCTCAAAGTGGACAAATTGGAACTTTTTTTGCATTTTTAAAAAAATGCTAAATTTCACTTGTTCTTTTAATAATTCAAAAATACTTCTTAAGATTTTATATGTTAAACATTTCTTTTATGAATATTTGAAGTATAAATTTGTTCAAATCGGACAGTAAATGTGGTACTTGTTCTGCAATTAGTAAAAATACCCAAAAAAATTAACGATTGGACATCACTGCCATATTTACTCCAATATTTGACGAAAAATTGACTATTTAAGTAAGAAAACAGTGATGCGTTGGTATATTTTCGCATATTGTCTTCGGAAAAAATCAGGATCATGATTCTCTCTAAATAAAGCAACCTGTCTATTCAAATCGCCGATAAGGCTTATATTTCTATTCACTGGAAAAACCCGGTCGAACTTCTAATCTTCAAATATGGCTGCAAAAGTGAGAAACATAATTTTTTTTTTTTTTGGGAATTTTTACTTATTGTTAAAACTTAGATCTGGTGAGTTTGGTGCGAAAATCATTAAAAAAAAACAAAAAAAGTTTATCATACAAGCACATTTTCGACCGATTCTTTCTATGGCGAATATAAGATATGTATACATATGTAGATGTCCGATTTTGATGCAATTTTGTCAAATTGTTTAGATCATAATACTACATCGATCTCCAAATTTTGGTTTTGCGATTTTGGTATGTTCTTTTTTTGTTTCTATGACAGCTAGTTGAAGCTGATAAGGGGTATCCAATGTTTCATAAATAATGTAGTCCATCGCTGGGCTGTGTAGGTTCGGAATTTTCGCATTTCAAAGCCGTTGAGCGTGTGCACATGCTATTGCCAGGTTAATGACGATCAGAACTTTTTTCGGACAAAGGCTCCTACAAATCCAAACAGTTTTATTTCCGTATCCCATTAAGTAGCCTCGTACGACAACAAGGGATTTACTGTAGTAGTTGTTCTCTGCCCGTATACCACACGGTGGTGCGTTTGTCTGTATGTGTATGTGGTGGGTCTTTGTTTGCGTCAATGCATGAATTTAATTTATTTAGCTACCATCACTTGCACACACTTGCAATTAACTTACAAGTTGCAACGCAACATTCGCATAATTACAGACGACCTCATGTTTTTCTACTTATCAGCATCATCATTAACGAGCGTCAGCAACAACACGTAAAACATGCCACCAGCTGCCCACTGACAGTATGCACAGAGACCGAATGTGCGTATGTTGTTGTGCGGTGGTCAGTGCGTGTAATGTGGCTAGCTCATTGGTCATTTGGTTGCTACTCGGTTGGTGTTTGCGGTTGTTGAACGCCATCGTCGCACTGTGGCGCCTTTTCCGAAAAAACTTTGCAAAAATCAAAAATTTGATGGCATGGTATAGTGACTACTGGTAGCGGAGTTAGATTTGCTCAAAGTTTGTAAAACCGGGTTCTTTTTTTTTTTTGGGTTTTCCATTTCGATGCTATATCTCATCAAAGTGGGGATAATATTTTCCATTTTTCGCACGTGCGGTATTTTTTTTTTTTTTTACGGCTAAATATCATTCGCGCAGTGACGCCGACATATAAATTATTGGTGTTTATTGATACATTAGCCAATTCTATATAAATGTAAAAAAATAATAAATAAAATTATTGTATTTTATTTTAACACCAAATTTTTCAACTTTCGGTTGACTTTTAAAGTAAATTGCCGTTGATTTCCGTGGCTATAATATGATGGTTCTGTATTAAATTCTGAAGCATTATCTAAAATTATTTGCTGCCTAAAACTGTGTATTCACTTTTTATAAGCAAAACATTGCAGGTAACTAACCTCAAAATTGAGCCAAATTTTCAAAATTTGGTACGGTCATACTTAGTTAGCGTATTTTAATTTTGTTTTATGCGCGTTTACATTTTCTACCTGCACGCCTAGTTTTTATGCATGTATTTTTCTTGTTTAGAGGTATATTTTTGCTATGGTTTTTAATAAATCCGAAATATATACCTAGGTTGATCCATACCCATATATGCACATTTTTATTAATTAATTAATTGAACAGGTAAGATGTTTGAAAATTGTAATGCCTGTTGCGTGGAATAGTTGCAGGCATAATTGAATAAATGTACAACTGTTATGAAATTCTTTTAAGTCGGTTATATCCGAAGCTTGTAAAAATTATGACCTTATTTATAAGGCTGCACTTGTCTAATATTTTTTGTGCCATAGTAAATAAATAGCTATCAGTTTTGAGAGTATATATTTAAGTAAACAGCTACACTACAGGACATAAGTTTATGCAGACTATGAAAAATGAGCTTGAAGTACGAGCCCCGAACACTATTAATTCGTACGGCAAGCTTTTTTACCCGTATACAATGTTTAACAGACAATATTTTCAATACTAAAGTAGATAACACATGCAACCTATTTTTTCTGAAAGATCATTTTATTCTCTTAATTTTAGTAAAACAATTTTTGTTTTTCTTTAACAACAACAACAACAAAAATAATTTCTTGTAAATGCTTTGCTTAACTGATAAGAAAAATTTGGCCAGTATTAATTCGTACGGTGCGTTAGCTTAGCTTAGAATTGAAAGAAGAAAAATGTTTAGATGCATTTTATACTCAGACTAGTCTTTAAGTGGACACACCAAAGTACGGATATGGAAACAACAATGACGGAAACACATAACGAAATTTAAATTTTAATTTTAAAATTTTGAGGATTCATAAGTGTTAAGTGTTTTAAATTGTCAGCAGAGGGTTAATGGAAAAAAATTCAAAGCTTATACAATGCAAACTCCCGCAATGATGAAGGTAAAGTATCCCCCTAAACTGTTGACTCCGACTGTCCATAAAATTTTGGCACACGGAAAGGAGATAACAGAATATCAGTGCTTGCCAATTGGAGAATTGTCAGAAGAAGCACAGGAATTCAAAAAACAAGGATTATAACAAATTTAGGTATACGAATACATGTAGGGTGTCACGGAAACGACAAAATTTGAAAAACTTTAAGATGTTGGCGGCTTCATCAGATCCCAATTTATCATCTACAAGATTTGTAAGAAAATTATACAATTGAAATGCTAGGTTTATGTGGTTGGCAATATTTTTGAGGAAAATTAAAAACTGAAATATTTTTTTTATTTTTATTTGAAGTCTATTTATATAAAAAAAAAAATTATTAAGCAAAAACAAAAAGTTTGTATTACATATTATAACAAAACGTTTTTGTGTTTTTTTTTCTATGTATTTTCCTATGAAAGCCAAATCCAACTTTGATAAGTCACAAAAAAAATTCTGTCATCCAATATTAAAAATTTTATATATTTTTAAAGCTACGAAAATTCTTAATTAAATGCTTTTTAAATTTTCACAAAATTTTCTTTCACTCAAAAGTTATGATTTTTGCAAAGTTTTTTGGGAATAGGCGCCACTGTGCGTCGTCAACACTGTTGCTGTCGGTCGCTGTCCAACGACTGATTGCAAATGTTTCTCCCGTTGTGGCTAAAAATAGACAGCAACAAAGCCATGCTCTTGTTGAGTCAGTGCACTATGGAAAATAAGTCGATTTTTTTGGGTATAAATTTAAAAAATCGATATGGTATGTATTTTCATAAATTGACTATATTTGTTAATATTAAAAAACTCAGATAGATTAAAAATATTTTCTGTTCGACTTGGCCACAACTCTGTTTTTCTGGCAACCCTTTGAAGTCAGCTGATTTATCATAACAATTGCTTGTGGAAATTGGTGCAAACTGATCGGAGTTTTGCAATTAAGAAAAATTAGGCAAATTTTCTTTAAATAAGGCAAGTTTAGTATGAAAACGACTTCAATTTATAGTGTTTTAATTTTTCTTGCACATTTGTGCCCCAATTTGTTTTAATTTATCATTTTATATTTTACAAACGTTGCTAGCTGCTGAAACCAAAAATCAATAGCGATGCCAACTTGTTTGCAATTGAGTTCGAAAAAATTCGATGTTTTATTTTTATTAAAATGTCAATGAAAAATTTACGATAAAAAAGTTATTTTCTAAGATGAAAAATATTAAAGTCGGTCTTCCAAAATTTTATCTCAATTCATTGCGTTTTAATTGTATATTAATTTATGTAAATTATCACATTTATGGCCCAAGTAATAGTGGATATCCATCGCGTTTGCCACTCCCATCGAAACTCGCCTGACGCACGTTTAAGTTCTCTGATATTTGCATAGGCTGTTAGGTATGGGATATGGGCTATTATGTATGGGAAAAAGCCGAGCTTGGATTAAACGCTGTTACCTCAATTTTGAGAGAAAAATATTTTGCTCTCTTAAAAAAAAAAAACAAGATTCATGGCAGCGCCCAGGACAGCGGGCCCTTATAATTAAATATATACATCCGTGTCAATAACTTAATTTACTTTATTATATTATTAGTTGTAATTCGTACCATAGCACGACCATGAGATTTCATATTAAGTGCATATGCTCATTTGAAATTGCACTTGTAATAAAAATTCTGTTGGTTAAATTTAAAGAAAATTTATTACTTTGTTTACTGAAGTTTTGACTCTTGCAAACAAATGATCAGCTGATTGCAAACGCATCTAGTGCAAAAGAACCATCATCCAAGACCTATCGCGTCAGCCCGTTATCAATGGCATGACACCTTTGTGTGGAAATCGTCTATAAGATTATCTTGTGTTAAAAAAATAAAGGTTTAGTTCCATTATTATTTTGATATTACGTACAAATTAATAACATTAGATCTTTTCGGTTTCGTTCATTTTTTTTCCGCTGATAAACTTGGAAAAGCAGTCCCTCTGGAAGATAACGGAAAGGCTGGCAGGCACTGCTTTTCGATGTTAAATCTTGACTGGAAGTTCAAAAAATGAAATCTCTCGAACTTCTGTGACACCGACGGTTTTTACTAGAAATTTTAAAACCACCTCGACGGCAAATCTCTAGAGATTTCTGTAACACCCCTGATATGATGTTATTTAATATTGATCAGGTTGTACAGACCAATTTTTTTACAAAAAAAATGATTTGGTAGGTTTGTTTCTGATATCCTGAAATCAAAAAAGGTTTGCATAGAAAATCTAATTTTTCACCCATTTGTTCCTTTGTCAGCTATATGATACAGTGGTCCTATTTTGATCAAATTTTGTCAAATTGTACAAATCGTAATGTTTCATCAAAACAGTTTGAAAAACAAAAAATATTGTATACAAACACTTTTCGAGCGATTGTTCCTAAGGGTGCTATAAGACATAGTGGTTTCATGAAACTTAGTCAGATTACGTAAATTATAACACTCTATCAATCTGTTAAGTTTTATTTTGATATCCTTAATAAAAAAAATTTTTGGTATTGATCGTTTCTTAGCAGCTGTATGATATAGTGATACGATCCGGCTGATTCAGACATATGTACTGTCTTCACCAGAAAGAAGCATCTGTGCCAAATTTCATCAATTATATCAAATTATAAATTTTTTCTCATAATCGAATGTGATGGAGTGGGTGAAGGCGTGTTTCAATTTGAATAAAGGTTATAATTATACGTGAGTCTAATTGAAGTGCATGCAAAATTTCAAGTCTCTAGCTTTATATAAGGATTTTTTGGCAAAAAATAGCGGAATTTTTTCAACGGTGCAGTTGCTTGCATGCTTTCATTAAAAATGGTTTGCGCCAGGGCACAGTGGACCGGATCGCCAAATTTTTGACATAAAATTGAAAATTTTTTGGAAACAAAGCTATATTTTAATAAATATAATATAATGAAATTATATACTCGAAATATATATAATAGACTAGCTTACCCGGCGCTCGTTGCTTCGCCTTCACTTAAAAAAAATAAAAACAAACTAACAATTCACGTCAGCATAGAGTTACTTTTAAAAAATGTATTTATGTAACGGTTTCAACACCGGCGAAGATTTTATGTCTGTCACTCACTCTCTCGCTTTCTTATGCTCCAGTTGCTCCAGTATGCTCCAGTACTGACATACAATTTAATTTAAGTCAAATCGCACAATAAATAAGAATTTCGTTAATACCTAAATCAGGCCTACCACATGATGTTAATAGAATATTGATCATTATTATTATGTACTAAATCATTACGACAGCATGCACACTGCTATTTAACATAAATATGTATATAAAATGCGCAACAATATAAACACTCCAACGATAAACACGATATAATTATTTTGTTAATAGCCGATTTCCACACAAACGCTTCATGCCATCGATAACAGGCTGACGCGATAAGTCTTGGATGGTGTTTCTACTGCACTGGATGCGTTTGCAATCAGCTGATCATTTGTTTGCAAGAGTCAAAACTTCAGTAAACAAAGTAATAAATATTCTTTAAATTTAAACAACAGAAATTTTATTACAAGTGCAATTTCAAATGAGCATATGCACTTAATATGAAATATCATAATCGTGCTGTGGTACGGATTACCTTGAAAAGCGCCAAAAGGCAACATATGCAGTTGATATTTCGAATTATAGAATGGGGCAATCAGCGGTTACTTCTGTGTTGGTCGACCATCATCACAAATATGATAATATAATAGAATAAATTAAGTTTTTGACACAGATGTATATATTTATAAGGGTCATGTGCTCTGGGCGCTGCCATGAATCTTGTATATTTTTTAAGAGAGCAAAATAAAAGTGAATCTGGAAGAAACGTCATCATTTGTATGGAATATTAGAACATTGTGAAACTCTACAGTTCTAGGAATTGTTTTTGAGATATTAGTCATTTTAATTTTCGCGGCTTAATTTTGAAATTATAATTGTTAAAAACAGCTGTTTTGTGCAAAATTGAGCTAACAGCAACTTAACAGCAACGCAATCTATGAAATTCTACCAAAAACGAGTTGGCACACCCCGCGTTCATTCCAAACGCGGCTTTTTCCCATACCTAACAGCCCATGGCCCATATCTAACAGCCTATGCAAATAGCATGGGACTTGAACGTGCGTCAGGCGAGTTTCGATGTGAATGGCAAACGCGTTCAACGCATCCACCAATGGAAATCCACTATAACTCAGCTGCTTACGCACCTACGCCCTCATACAAAGCTATTGTCATAAATTTCAAGTTTGTAGCTTCTACCGTTTGGCCTGTGGGTGAGTCGCCAATTAGTCAGGTGGAACTGTTTTATATATATAGATAAATATTTTTGATATAAACGCAACCCTGCAATTTTGATCGCGTTTAGTCAGTTGTTTGTTCAGGTGATTAGTCAGCTGTTTGTTTTGATCAAATTGGCAGGAATTTTTAGTTCATTAAATGCTTTGTAATTTTCACAGGCTTGTACAATAAGTTATTGCAAATAATGGATATTTAAGGCCAGGCCAGTATGTGGAATGGTTGAACCAAAAAACATTTTGTAAAGATCTGTTGCATGTCATTTACGTGTGCTGTTTTGTATTGTCTTAAAACAGAGAAAATTATTCCAAGGTGCTCGTCTTTTGTGGACTAAAAAAATATGCTGTCACTTTGTGTCATATGTAATGTATGTCAAAATAAAGTACATATTGTATATTTATTTTAATTAATAATGCTTTTGCGGTTCTTTCAACTTGTAAGTAAGCTTACTTAATTGCAATTTAGGTAATTTTTACGAATCCGCAATATTGTCTTATATGGGCGGTAGGGTGAGAATAGACAAATGAGATTGAAATTTGGTTTAAATGTTTTGCCGCGTATAATTATAAAATATACCAAATTATATATATATACAAATATTCGAATTTATGCCAAATATTTGGCGATCAGGTCCACTGTGCAGTGTGTGTCGAATTGCAAAAGGGTATTATAATATTGCCACGACATATGTAGTACATAGAAGAAGGTTTTTCCGACCCCACAAAGTATATATATTCTTGATCAGGACTACGAGTTGAAACGATATAGCCAATTCTGTTCGTCTGTTTGCCTGTCTGTCTCCTTCTATGCAAACTAGTCTTTCAGTTTCTAAGCTGTATTGATGAAGTTTGGAACAGATACTTCTATTCTTTAGAGAATACATATGTAAGAAACAGTCAAATCGGACCAATCGTTCGCCGGCATTATACAAGCATGTATTTAGGAGAAAGCCTTGAAAACCAAATTATTAACAGTAGCTCTTACCTTATTTTATGCAGACAAAATTTATAACTTTGAGAGACTATATCTTTCAAACCGTTAGAGATATAGAAATAATTTAAGTGCAGAATTTTTTTTTATTATTTCTAGATTATTTTAATATAATATGGGAAAATTCTTCCTCTCCTTAAAAATTAAGTAACAACAAATAAATACCAAATAAAAAGTCACAATTTAATTCGTCCAGTTGCGTTTTTAGGTAAATGCACATTTGTATCAAAGTTTTTCTCCTTTCGGCCAATTTATTAATAATTTATTTTTGCATTAATTTATATTTTTCAATATGGATTCCTGTTCCGTCCACTAAATCATTCGAAGAATTATACCCGAGATAAATCGGATCAATATCGGCTTAAACGCTCCCAACGCGATTTTCACTGCGTGGTATGAGTTAGATTTAGTCCCAAAAACCCGAAAAAATTGGATCCAAAGGCGACTATATCGATTAAGGTTGAGCTGCCAAGAATTATTGTTAAAAAAAATAATTGGTCACTTAACGTGACTATACGATATTCTGGCTCCAGAAGTAAAAAAAACAGTTACCTCCTAATGTTGAAAATTTTGTCGGTATGAAATAAGGTAAGACCAACTTTATGTTGGTTTTTTTTTTTTTTTTGCAGTGTAATCAATAACTTATATTGTTTCGGCATTCAACTCGGTCGCAAAATAGTAAATACTCGATTTCTTGTTTGAGTTAATGCTTTATAGTACACATCATGCTTCCAAACGTTTAATTCATAATTTATTTTTAGACCGATTTTTCCTTTGCCATCTGTTTGATATGCTGATCTGATCCGCCCTGTTCTAACATATGAACCTGTAGCAAGTGCTGAGTTTGAATAGAAACAGAAGGACGGACAAACATCGATTCATCTCGTCGTTTCGATCAATACAACATATATGTAACTTTTGTATGTATCGCTTAATTTGGTCGGAGACCATGAAAATATTATTAATTCTGTGGTGCATGAACATAAGAATCATTTTGCGGTAACCTGTTACTGGTTTTTGGAAACAGCGTTATATTCGATTGTCGGTATTAATTTAATGCGATGATATCACCTGTTACTTTCTGTTTCATGCATCAGATTCCACAATACGTTAAAAAAATGAACGTCAAATGTCCAAGAATACAATCTAATTTAAAGTTTTTTAGTTACGAGCACACAACAAGTTCATGTAATGCCTTTCTGTGGGGTGTACGTGCGGCGATGGTAAGAATATAGGAAACGACTTGCACCATGCAATTTGTTATCTCAAGTATGCAAAATTATGAAAGTTTATTTAAAAGTTGCGCCATGGCGCTTTGGTGGGCAGGAAGCATCGTCACGGACGTTGGGTAATAATTGTACCGCCTTCTCACCAAATGTAAGCGAAACCGAAGCCGTACAGAAATACACATAAACACTGAGGCACACTGAGAGCGTAACTCATTTAATTCAACTTTGCAAGGGACAAGTTATTACTTTTACAATAAAACTTGGTAAATTGCTATATAACTTCTGAACTGCAAAACAAACACAGAAAATGAAAGTATAGTGCGACTTTTCATTAAGTCCCACATTCCTTGAGCACTAGCTTGCAATATTTGATTTGTCTATTTCAAATGGCCAGCACCAAAAATCCGATCAATAAACATAATATATTCTCATCGTAATGTATATAAATTTGTGAAAAGCATAACCTGTGGTTAAGTGAAAAGAACAGCGAATATAGTTTAATGCCATTATATATGTTTATGAGAAGATAATAAAAAAAAAACCTATCTTTGGCAAAACACCTAAAGCACCCACTCGTAAGGCCTGGTGTATTCATAAGAACTAAACTTTGAAATATTTCGAACAACTAGTTGCAATTGTTGTGAAATGTGTTTTTTTTTTGGCGAAACCAACACCAGAGAAAAATTATAATATAATCGAAAATTTTTAAAAAACAGTTTTTTTATATAACCATGCTAATAGCTAAAAAAAACTAACGGTGCAATTCGGTTTCAAATACTCATTTTGGGCAAGTTTTTTCGTCTTACACAGTGTAATTGATTTATTTAGAAATACAAAAAAGAAACGACTATCTTCGGCTTGCCGTAGCTATAACCCTTATAATGATCTTTAAAAGAATTTTAACATTCGACCAATTGTTCCTATGAATTACCTACCTATAAATATAGCTTATGATATAATGGTCAGATCCGGCTGATTCTGACATATAAATAAGCATCTGTGCCAAATTTCTTCATAAAACTGAAGAGTAGAAACAGACAGATGGACTGACAGACGACAGACGAACATGGCTATATAAACTCAGCTCGTCGTCTTGTTCAAGAATATATTTACTTTATGATGAAGACGTCTCTCTTAATTTATACACATTTCGAGACAAAATTATAATATTATTTTGCAAGTGTATAAAAATTTAAGAAGTCAGGTTCAAGTATTGACTGTTCTAAATATTCTGTAGCCACAAGTCAAACTTTTCCCCTTTAATATGATAAGAGAACTACTTAGTTCGTTGCAAAAGACAGTATTTTAAAAACCCTAAACAAATTTTTAATTTTGATAATTGAAGCTTTATTCTTAAATCTTACATTCCTCTTTTTTTCTTGGGATAGATTAGGTTATTAGTGGTTCTGATTTTGCTGAAATATTTGCCAACTTTTTCTTATCAACCTCATTAACTCACCTTATTCTTATTAATAGTATTTATTCCATTAACTCTATTTTTACTCCAAATTTTAAAATATAAATATAGCTCCATAACCTCTCCTATTAATCCATAAAATATTATTTCTCTCCTGGGTCTGACAACATTACTAATTGTGTATTTAACGTGTGCTGCACTTGTTTAGTTGAACCGGCACGCCGGTAAAACTTTTATATTTTGCCATTGAATTCGCAATCTTTTCAGATCTTTGGAAAAATTTTTATATCAATTCGCACCCCAAATAATGTGGTAAGTCTGATATATCAAATAATAGAGGTATGAAAAAGTTGTCTTCAACTCCGAAGCTTTGTATTGAAAAGAAATCCGTGCTTCCGCCTTGAAGCAAGTTTGTAAATCTATTACACTAGTTTACAAATTTTATTTTGATCAAGGGAGCTGGGCTCTCATATACTTTTTTTGATGTATTTTTGGGCGCTGATTTCAAAAGTGTAAACCATTTATTATTTCAAAGAAAACCGCGAACAGCTAGTGTTTTGGCAGTCTTTCGACTTATTTGTTCATATCTACATCAGATCTTATTTGATCTTAAATAAAGTTACACAATTCAACAGATAATTGTATCCCCTTTCTAACGGTATGCCGTTTATACGTTTATGTTTGTTTTTATCATACAAATAAGTCAAAAGACTGACAAAAAACTAGCTATTCGCGGTTTTCTTGAAAACCATTCTTTGAAAAAATAAATGGTTTGCATTTTTGAAATCAGCGCCCAAAATTACATCAAAAAAGTATATGAGAGCCCAGCTCCTTTTTTGCTGTAAACTAGTTTTATCTCTCCCAATATAAATTTGTTAAGGGTCTGTCTACTACTAACAACTTGCTTGAATAATACACTGACTTCAGTAGAGCCTTTGATTCTGTGAACCACGACCTCTTATTATAAAATTTTAAGTGCATAAGTATTTCTCCACCCTTTTTAAGTTGGATTTTCAACTACTTAAAAGGTAGAATCCAAAATTTCGAGGTGAGTATACGTTTCTTCAGGTGCACCTTCCGGGAAGGCATATCGAATTCCTATTCTTTGCACTTTTTATTAATGATTTACCCACAATTATATCTTATGTAAAAAATTCAACTGCAACTTATCACTCTATTTTCACACAACACTACATAAAACTTAAGGGCTAATAACTTTTACAGTTGCTGACCGATATTGAAATAAAATTTTATGGCCATTACAATTAGTATATCTATAGATCTAAAGATAGATACAAGAAACCAAATTCTAGCTGTCAAAGACCCAGAAGTCTGTTATGCTGATGCTATCTCAATTTTGCGCTCAGTTATCAACAATCATAATTTAAAAATTAGGCCGCGAAAATAAAAATGACAAAGAACTCAAAAATAATCCATAGAACTGCAGTGCCCCATAAGCTTCTAATAAGTAATCAGGACGTTTTTTCACTTGTATTTTTCTCTTATCAAAAATATACAATGTTTATGGCGGCACCAAAGGCAGCGGACCCTTATATATAAAAATACTATCATATTTCTGATGATGGTCGACCAAAACAAAACTGTCCGTTGATTGGCCCCCTCTATAATTCAAAGTATCGACAACGTATATTGTCTTTGGGCGCTACCTAAAGTGACACCCACCTGCAACAAGTTCTAGTAGTTGAAATTCGTACCATTGCACGACATTGAGATTTTATATTAGGCACATATTCTCATTTGTACTTTCACTTGTCATATATGTATATTCAGTTGGTTAAATTCAACGAATATTTATTATTTTATTTAATTGATGTTTTGCCCTTTGCGAACAAACGATCAGCTGATTGCAAGCGCAGCCAGTCCAGTAGAAACACTAGTCAAGACCTATCGAGTTTGCGTGATATCGATGACAAAAAGCGTTAGTGTGGAAATCGGTTATGAGAGCTATCGCGTTTGTGTGATGATGATAAAACGCAAATGAATAAAAATCGGATATTAAGATTCTATCCGCTGTTAAGTTAGCAGCTCTTAAAACAACTGTTCTAAACAAAAAGAGCGTAAAGATTAAATTCATTTATTATTGTTTAACGTAAAATTCCTCAAATATTTAATAAAATGTGGGTTGGATATTAACAAGTATGTGCTTCCTTTTTATTTAAATATCCAAGCATTTTTTATTTAGGAGACAATATGCATTTTGCAAAGTCATAAAATCTGAATTCATAAAAGTTCACACAAGGTTCGTTTCTCTGCGGCTTTGCAAAATTTCACTTTTATCACATATACTCAACGTATGAAATGTCGACCAAATTAATTTTTTTGGAATAAATCAGTTATTAATTTATTTAAAAACATGAAAGAAACGGATATATTTGGCACGCCGAAGCTATATACCATTGCAATGGTTGCTAAGAAAATTTTGAAAACTTTTGCATGAAATAACTCATTTGTGAGACAATTGTTCCTAGGGCAGCTATATGATATAGTAGTTCGATTTTATTCATAATTCGGCTGATTGTACTAATTCTACATCGATGTGCCGACTTTGATATCTTAAAAAACAAAAAGTTTTTCATATGAACACTTTTTGACCGATTGGACCTACGGGATTGTTTAAACTTGGTCTGATTGTCCAAATCGTAATTCTACATCGATTTGCCAAGTTTGGTTGTAATATCTTAAAAAAACAAAGAAGTTATTTATACGAATACTTTTCATGAAAACGAAGTGTTTTCGACTTTTTCTATGACAGCTATACGATGTAGTAGTCGATCGGGCTGATTTTGACATACAAACTACAGACGATATCAAACTTCATCTGTGCCAAGTTTCATCAAGGTACCAAGATCTGAACTTATAGCCAAAAAAAACTTTTTCAAGCTACTTTTAACACTTAACTGGCAATAGCACTTTTTGTATAAATTCATAAAATTAAGTCATACAGAATATCCATGAAGATAATACCGCCTTTAAAATTATATACAAATGCTTACTAAGTAATTATAAGTCTAATTAATATTATTATTTAGTAAATAACATATACTTACATATGTTAACATGTCAATCTAACATTTTTATACTCATGAAATGTATTATAATTTCTCAGGACATGTGTAACGCATAAAAAGAGACGTTTCCGGCCCCATTAAATATATATATTCTTGATCGAAAAGTTTTTTGGCCATAACTCCAGAATTTGCAGGTGACTTCAAAATTTCAAGTATGGTTAAATACAATACTCAAGTAGGACTACAACGTACATAAGGTCATTAGCCAAAACCGATTACTTTTGTTAATTTGTCGCACTGTGCTATCTATCTGTTAAAATGTTTCGACAGCTGGCAAAACAATTACACTGTTTATTTTCACAAACGGCGCGATTCCGCTGTCATTGTTGGCATTATTTCAATGTCCACTGCACTTGCCTGGCTCTTGGCCATGCCACCTAGTATGCCTCAGCTTCCGTCACCAGTTTAAGCTTTCTAATTCCAGACTCAACACGTTTTACGCTGTCGTCGCATGTGACATTAAGTTAAATGGCTACGTAGATGTCTATGAGCCACCGACTCAGATGCGGCGTCGATAACGAAACAATCTACTGATTTATATTATTGTCACGTTTATTTTCAGATTGGGATTTGGCATTTTCTGGCAGAGGGAAGGTATTGCCCACCAGGGAGGTTATTGGGATGAAGCCTTTATTGTGGATAGTGGAAATAATAGTGTCACCAGCGTTTTGCTTATAGTGCATTGCACTTTTTAAAGCCAACTAAAGTAGACTGAGAAGGGCGGAGAGGTCAGAACAGCATTCGAAAAGAAACAGCAAATGTTTAGAAGTTTCAAAGTAGCTGTAAATGAATAATGAATACAATTCAGTATAAAAAATTCAATTTCAATACGACACTTGATCGGGCATCACTCAATAATTTATGACAGCCATTTTTAACGCTTTTCTGGCCACTAACAATGATGACACAACGTTGATGCCAAAGCTTGACTTCCGACGCATTGCAATTGACAGCTGATGGGCCCCCAAATTGCCCCCTGTGCCCACTCACTTGCCATGCCATTCGTCAAATATTCAACGCAATTTTTCAATTGAATTGAATGAATTTTTGAATTGAATGTATGAATGCCGCGTGACAAATGGCAAGGCAAGCAAAGAAAACGATGCCGTACTTGCTGCCTTTCCATGTCCCAACATAAAGGATTCAACAACTTACTCCTGTACTTCGCAGCGCGTATAAAATGTCAGTCACGAGTCCAAAAAGTCAATCCTATTACTATACAGGTTAGTCAGTATATATTTCAGCATGTTAGCTGGTAAATACTATATGTTATCATAAGGATTGTACCCAAGGACGTTCTCATAGGTCGAAGGTCCAATTTTCTATTCCTATACTCAAAATTTGGGATTGTAAAGATTGGGAAGTAAATAAGTAATAATAATACATAATATAAATAACTGCCATATTTAGTACTTTAGCTATATCTAATCAGTGTTGATAAAAGACCCAAATAAACATATTTTAAAAGTGTATAGTGTTATACGGTAAGAAAAAGTATAACATATGTTATTATATGTCCTTCTTCGATCAAACAATTATAAATAAAAATAAAGTAATTATTTACAGACATTCTTAAGATTAGAATAATGTAAACATAATTTTTATTCAAAATGTATCTGTATTTTCACGAGTTATAACTTTAGTCTTATCGATGAACTTGTTATTTAAAATAAAAATCTTTAGTCATATACTTATATATGCGGTCCTTCTTAAATTTTTTGTATCCTATAATTTATAAATAGTACTTTAACTTCAATCAACAGCTACATTGATAAATATGCACATACCTACTAATGTATATTAAATACACTCCGCTTCACTTAAAAAGCACACCCCAAGAACTTCACTTCTACTGCCCATATATTTAAATTCATCAGAGGTATGGTAAAGTTTTTAGTCTGTATTATGAAAGTAATTTATTGTTTGTAATACAAAACTAATATTATTTTAATGTGTTCAGCACAATTCGAGAATTTAGTAATTATACAAAATTTGTGAAAACAAGAATTGTGCAATAGGCTTCTAAGAAAATTTTCAATACTCGATCGGTTGCTCCTGTGGCAGCTATATGATATGGTGGTATGATTTTATTCAAACTTTATCAGAAATATGGAACAAATTTGTATATCGATATAATGAGTTTGGTTCTGATATCTTGAAAATCAAAAATGTTTTGAATAGAAGATGTAATTTTTCACACAATTATTCTTATGGCAGCTATATAATATAGTAATATAATTTTGATGAAACTTAGTCAGATTTTATGAATCAGAACACTTCATATTAATGTTCAGCTTGATTTCGATATCTTGAAAATCAGAAAAGTTTTTTATCCAAACACTTTTCGACCGATTGTTTCTATGGAACCCTATGGTCTGATTTGGTCAGATTGCTAAGATTCTAATACTTATCATCTGCCAACTTTGGTTTTGATATCTTGGAAAAAAAAATTTACCGATCTTTCCTATGGCAGCTATATGTTATAGTGTTCCGATCCGGCTGATTCTGAAATATGTACTGACTGCAACTAAAAGAAGCATCAGTGCCGAATTTCATCAAATTAGCTCAACAACTAAGAGACTAGTTTGCATAGAAACAGACAGATGGACGGACAGACTGACGGAGATGACTTTGTCGACTCAGCTCGTCGTGCTGATCAAGAATCTACATCCATATACAAATCTGTAACACCGTTTGGAAAGGGAATACAGACAGACAGACGAAAAGGCAGACTCAATTCGACTGTTGATCCTGATCAAGAATATAATTATTTTGTTATGATCGGAGATGCATCCTAATGACTGTTATATAAATTTATTTTATGACCCACTTTCCCCATTTTTAATGAAGCACTTTCGTACATATGATTTATATATCAGTTCCACCTGACTGAGTGATTGGTGACTCAACCCCAGACCAAACGGTAGAATCTAGAAACGTGAAATTTGTGGCAATAGCTTTCTATTCTATCGTAGGTGCGTACTATGGAAAAATATTATTAAAAATATATTCGAAAAACTACATTTCAAATTTGGCAATTTTATATTTATGTGCTAGTGTGTTTGCATTTATTAGCATCCCATTGGGAATTTATTGCACTCAGAAGAACTCATTCAAACTTACTTACTTCTTCACATAACCTAAATTCCCACTGGGTAACTTTATACATTTGCATGTATGTGTGTAAAATTTACACTGTAAATACCTGCCAGTACGCCCGGGAGTCTATGACCGGTTTGTAAATAGCAACTTACAGTAAGAGCCGTCACTCTCCCCAATCTGCATTACTTTTCGTCAAAGATTTCGTTGTTGACTTATCGTCTAAAATTTCGTTTTACGCTACATTTTGCATTACTTCCCGTCAATCTTTTCGCTATGAGCACCCAGCTGCATTTCTTATCGTCGAAAGATTCGTTGTTGGCTACTGGGTGCAATACTTCCTTCCATTTTTTCGCCATGAACTACCTGCATTACTTTACGTCAATCAAGGGGTCAATCGCGACACAACATTTCGTAGTTTAGCAGTTGCAATAACAAAGTACAGTCTAAAGTGCCACGCGTCTCTTTTTTGTGTTTGGCTTTTGTAGTCTGTGTTCATTGTTGTGAAATTTGTGGAATTAAACAGACGTGTTTGTGTTCATTTTAAATATTATTGTAGACATCGTTCAAGAAGTTTTAATCAAACTATGAAACATTACTGAGGAAGATATATATAAATATTTTTAATATTTTTTTTAAAAAATTTAGTATATATTATATTATGTTATTCCAGAATCAATTTGACCACACGACGCTATAACGGAGCCAGCACAGCTTAAAGGACTTAGCCCTTTAAAAAAATGAGGTCTTCAAAGCGGAATCACAATAAATGGAAATAAACTGTTTTTGAAAAAAATATCAATAAAATTAAATTATGTTTTTATTATTTATTATTTATTATTAATGTAGCTGGTGGTGAAAATACTGACAAAAAGTAGTCTAAAATGTAGGCACCTACTTTTCAGTCTACTCATCACCCATCCCGTAGCCAATGACGATAAGTAGTTAAAAAAGTAATGGGTGAAAAGATTAACGACAAGTAATGCAGTGGGGCGTGTAGAACGATTTTATAGACGATAAGTAATGCAAGCAGACATGTTTGCCTACATCCTAGGATATGCCAATGTCAAATTCAACAGTTGTTTGCATTGAAAAGCAAATTAGACGTCGTCAATTGTGTTTACAAATTAGTTGACTAATAGTGTACGGATCGTCAGCGGGTTTTTCTGAAGGGTAGAAATTAAACCTTTCTCTCAGCCTTAACATAGCTGAGTGCGAATGAAATACCGATATTGCTTATGCATTCGTGCCTCTGGGTGCGTATTCTGTACGATACAGAGAGCCACAATTGGGAGAGACTAGGGCCTAGTCACTAGATTATGCCACGTGCACGATCGTTATTGACCGTTACTTTGTGTGACGTCACAGTATCCGAAACACGACGCAAAGGATTCAATATTTATGGCAACAAGGGAATTTATTTGGTTAATCGGCTGCTGCTGCTGATTGGGGGAACTAGTTTAGAAAGTTGACCCCCCTTAAAATATACATAGGAAATGAAGCAGCGCATCAATTGCGTTTTTTGTTGGCAATGCACATTTGCATTTGACTCAAAATAAAATGTATATATGTATCTATTCAAATTTCTTCGTTCCAGCATCTGCATAAGAACGTGAGTGACAAATAAAAATTTCTCCGCGACTGAATTAGCAATATTGCCAATGCATTGCTTTATTGGTTGGGTCAAAGTAGAAATATCGATAAATTGAACTTTTTTAATTAATTATGTTGCTTTCTGGTTAACAGAGTCGATTTACTAAAAAATAACAATAATCAAAATTCTATTAACATAATTTGGCGGGTGGGACGGTGTTGAAGTTAGTTTATGTATGGACCGGGTGGGTAACACTCGAGTATTGTCCACACGGGTGTCTTTTAATTTTATTTTTTATGGAGTGAAGCCGTAGCAACGCGCGCCAGATAAGCAAGTAACGTATATATTAATCGACGTTACATCAATGGACGTCACATTCAAGGAACCCTACGACACCAACCAATTACTTGTTAAGGTGCGGTACCAGGCAAAATTACAACCCACCACAAATACCATACGCACTGAATTCACTGGAAAATTAAACCTCAAAAAGAGACACCGGTGTGTGTTAAAATCCTAGTGATTATAAAATTCAGAGCACACGAATTAATTTTCTATTCAATTGAATGTCACTAAATCTGACAATCTGTTTTGTGCTTTTGTTATGTTTTGATGTTTTATAACAGAAAGCCATAGTAGCCAAAATAAACAAAGCCGACAGATAAAAATTTAAGTGAGAGATTTTTGTTCTTGTGGTAAAAATCTTGTGTTAATTAAAATGGTTTTAATATGCTAAAAGGAGACAAACAATTCGTATGACAAATGTTATTATATATAGCACAAAAAACCCGGATAGGATCATGGATAGCATAGTAAGTACTACAGGTTTGAAGAGAAGGACAGTTTGGAGTAGTTCTGATCGGATCATCATAATTAATTTGGTTTATTAATTCGTTAAAATCAATTTCATCGATATTTAATTTGTGTCTTTCTACGATCAGAACGAGGGGGAAGATTTAGTTGTAAAAGTCTACTATAGAAAGGAGGCAAGTGAATATTAGTATTCCAGTTAAGACCTCTGAGGGCAAAGAGCAGAAATTATTTTTATACATATGAATCTTTATGAAACCCATGACTCCAAAGACTCGATAAGCAATAGAAGAAATATACTTGTCAAACATAAGCTTGGGTTTCAAAAGAGTTCCAAATCAGTAACTGAAACAGTGGATTCTTATTGATAACATACCTATTTAAAAATAACATTCGCCTACTAAAAGACATTATGACAATTAAGATTTAATAAATTTACAGGATTTACCAGAATTGAAAATTGTCAAGATTAGTTTACCACCTAAGACCAATAAAAAAGTCATTCCGCGACAAACAAACGTTAACATCATCGGCACACATCAGAACTCAAAAATGACTTATAACAAAAAGCATATCATTTACAAAAATCGTAAATAACGAGGGTTCAAGATGACTTGCTTACGGTACTCCAAATGTAACTTAAACAGATTTTAATAGAAAGCCTTTAAAAAAATTTTTTGGGTTCTTAAAGTAAAATAATGTGAAATCCAAAGAATCAACTTATTTGAAAATCCCCGAAGATTGAGTTTACGCAATAAAAGAGAGTCATTAACGGAGTCAACGGCTTTACTGAAATCTTTGTAAATGACATCTGTTTTATTATTATTTTAAGTGAATGCCAATAGGTTAGTAGATCTATATTTCACCTATATTTCAACATGGGTTTGTTGGAAAAGTGAAATTTTAGATCAACATAGGTATTGCAGTTAAGAAGTTATTTATTTCTCAACAATCTCTGGAATAGCAGACAACTATGTAATACCTCTGTATCTTGTATCTAATTGGATCAAGCAATCAGATAGCGAGAAAGATCCAAGAAAGAATTGTTTATAACATTTTGACCTCCTATTTTCCAGGTTTGTTAATTCCCACGTTAACTACATGGAATACAAACTGAAACGCATATATCAACTAAAGAGTTTAAAGTATAATAAAAAATCCTGATTGCACTATCCATGTCCATTCACATTTAAAGCTGAGTCGGTTTATTACGTGGACAAACCACACAGGCTGGTAAATCCATCAACACCTCTTAAGTCGGATTATTTTGATTTTCCAAAAATGATATAGTATAAATACTGGAGATCGATAGAAACGAGAGATCCAAAACAAATATAAGATCAAGCATTCTAAGTAAAGAATTTGGGATCGCATTGATCTGGCACAACATCGACATAAATAACCGAAAATAACCTTGTTGAGAGTCACGTTACAGTCGGAAGAGGAAAACCAATTCCAGCTATATTGAAATCACCAGGAACTTATAGAAAATCGCGATCATATGCATGTAAAAAATAGACAGAATTGTCTTAAAAGGGAATTACTACTGCAAAAGATGATATTTTTTTTGATCAACATCAACAATCGAGTCGATCTAGTCCCGTCCGGCCTTGCCTATCTATTTGTCTGTATTAACACAGATTAAATTTATGTATATAAATTTTCTAATACTCCCCTCTCACCATCACAAATCGATAAAAACCAATTTACAGCCATTATTATTTTTTGTTAAATTTTTTTCGAAAACTAGAATTTTGGTTTTTTGTATTACTCTTTCGATCTGTAGGCTTACCGGTCGGTTACCAGTCGGTTAAGTACCGGTCGACAAATGTAAATGTTATGTTATATGAAAATTTATAATTTTTCCATGCAACCTTAGAGATTTTTAAGATTTGCATGGAAAAATAAATTTTCAAAATTAAAAACTAGATTTACGCCTCATTGCCAATTGGATGTTTTCTATTGGAGCTATAAAATATAGTAGTCCGATTTTTAACAAACCTGGTCAGATTGTCTTAATCTTGCCTTAATTTTGGGACACCCTCTATGAAAAACTCTTTTGTCTTTTAAAATATTATATCCAAACTCAGCAGATTCATATACCATTACGATTTATACAACCTGACCAAGCCGATCAAAATTGAATCCCTATATCATATGTAGCTGTCATAAGAGCAACCTGCTAACTTATTTGGATCAAATAAATATAATAACGTTTCAATTTGTAGGATATTTGGAAACAAATTTGATTTGCGTTTGATATTTCTTTGGCTGCTTTAGTTCTTATAACATAGCTTCTGAGATCTGTGCTAAGTTGATCCGGCTGGCAATTCCAGTTTACAATATAAAATTATATTGCCGGAGACGAAGCGTCTTCTGCCTAGTACATGTATTTTTAAAGTATTATTTTATATAGGCTAATATGGAGATACTACAGGTACATGCTACAAACAAATGTACCTATGTGAGATTACAAAAATGTTTTTTTTCTTTGGTGTGCCCATGCATGAACCTGATGCATCAACTGGTTGGACTATATATAACATTTGTTCGACAATGAATACTAACAGTAAAAATGTGTTGCATTAATTTTTGTGTGCCGTGACTAGTACGTGCAAGCTTGTCACAGAATTCCCATGTGTCCCATACAATGTAATTTTTTACTGCCTAGCTAGGTACTAGTCAAGCTGGACGAGACAGTGGCTCGCATAAGAACTGCTGGGATGTTTCAATGTGTACTTGTATAAGTGTGAAGTTATTTATGGTTGTTATTGAAAAGTTTTAGAGTGCAGCTTTTAATTATAGCGCAATGAAAAAAGTGGCCTGAAGTTCTGACCTGGGTTTTGTTGCGAGTCCTGCTGCTACTGAACGAACCACAAGCTGTTATTCAATTCCAAAAAAGACATTTATCCGGCATTGTCTAGCATTACAAATAAATAACCGCAAGTGAACCAGTTGGAATATCAGGACTCGCGCTAGAAATAATGTCACTCCAGAGAGCGACTTTCATTCAAATAAAGATTTTTTTTTGGTTGCCTAAATTATTTAAAAGCGTTAAGCTTCTGTCGTTGCCAATTGCGGCATGCATACGTTTTAATTTGCCGGATATTAAACGCAAAACAGCGAGAAAAAATACTCCACAATTGAACGGAATGGAGTGCACCGTAGGAGGAGCAGATGAAACGAGTTACATGGCAAAATTCGCTTCATTGAGCAGACAGAGATGTTTGATAGAGAGAAGGGAAATAAAAACAGTAAGCGGAGTGACATGCATGGCACAAGTGTTTTAACACAATTTAATATGACCTGCCGACGATGGCAACAACAGCATAGCATACACTGATAAAAAAAAATATTGCCAACTAAACTAATTTTAACTTTAATATTAACATAAATGCCTATTATTTTGAACATATTGGTGTTTGTTGAAATTAAATAGTTTCAGTATACTTTATACTGAATAAAAATCGGTTAATTTCAATACCGATAGAATATTTTAAATGTGTTGAAAATTTGTAAAGTTTTTATTGAGTTAATATTTTGAAGAGGTTAACACAAAAATTCGTAACAGAATGTTGCTTATATCATTCTTTTTAGAATTACTCCGATATCTATATTGACAAAAATTTTTAATTTGTTTAATGGAAAAAAGTCATTTCACTGACTGCAATTGTTTCTAGCGCATTATAAATTTATCTAGTTTAATTTGTGAGCACAGTTATGTTGTCATTCATAAAACATTTTTTATTTTTTTTTGCTTAAGTCCAACTTTGTAATTATATTTATTTTACATGCAATTTATGAAGATCTAACATTCTTTTGAAGTTTGGTAATTGGAAATAAAGTAAAGCAAGAATGAGTGTTATACTCCTGTAAGTGTTGCACCCAGTCCAAAACTTCGGTGTTAATTCGGTTGGACAAACGGACTGGTCTATATCGACAACTTTATCAAAGGTATCAAAGGTGCCGTCTTCCAATTATTAATCAGGCGGATTAGCTAAATTCCTATACACCGCTCGACTCTTCAATATTCTGAACGGTTAATATCTTAAACGACGCATAATAAATTCAACTCTGCAAATGCAGGTGAGAAAACGAAATATTTTCCAAATTTTAATGTCACAAAATCGAAAAAAAAAACCTTAGAAAATATCATTATTTTCTTATTTCAAATATTAATAGATTGTTTTCAGAGAGCGTAAAGACTTTAAATTTCGGCTGCAAGATTTTTGAGTAATGGTTAAAATTGCATGCACACCTCTAAAAAAAATCTTTAAAATAAATACCATATTTCAAATTTTTTGTAAATAAATGTCTGACTATAGAATAATTTTAAAGGTGGCTTTCCGTCAATTCGCTTCATATGTATCAGGAAATGTCAGTTTTGGTAAGGCATACAAAAAAAAATGTTAAATTTTGTTTCCTACTAGTATTATTACATACATTTGCTTTTACCCGTTTTTAATTGGTGCAGTGGACCGGGTCGCCAAATATACTCTACACAATATACTCGCAATATATATAATCGACAAATATTTTTGCTATAAACGCAACACTGCATTTTTAATCGCGTGTCAATGTCAGATCTTTAGTCAGCTGCTTGTTTTAATAAAATTTTCTTGAATTTTTTTTTTCACTTTGTGGGCTTGTAAAATTCACACGTTTGGAAAATAAGCTATTTCAATTAAAGAATATTGAAGGCCAGGGTATGACAATGGATGAATAAAAAAATTTTTTGTTAATATCTGTTGCATTTTATTTATGTTAGTTGGTTTTTATTGTCTTAAAACAGAGCAATTTAATCCAAAGTGCTCGTCTTTTGTTGTCTTAAAAAATATGTTATATAATTTTCTGCGTTATGTAATGTTAATCAAAATAAAGTAGAAAGTGAATATTTATTGTGGCTCTGAAGGTACTTTTAACTTGTAAGTAAGCTTACTTACATTCAACTTAGGTAAGTTATTACGTATCCGCAACGTGGTCTTATATGAGCCATAGGGTAGGAGTGGTCAAATAAACTTAAAATTTTAATTAAATGTTTTGCTGTGTATAAGTATAAAATATACAAAGTTTCAACTTGATATCTGCAATATTCGATTTAATGCCAAATATTTGGCGATCCGGTCCAATGTGCAGTGTCTAAAATCATATAAACATATATTTAAATAATTTTTGTGTGTTGACAACCCAACATAAACGGGCCCGTCAATCTCTGACCACCTGAAGAACAATTTGGTATGGTTTTTCTTGAGATTTGGTAGCTAACCATTGTCAAAATTTTAGAGATTCCTGTAAAGTGTCTGACAACCAGAGTTTTGCCGAAATATTATTTATTATTAAGTTTTTGATCTCTATTAATATTCAGATTTGTTCGGCCTGTAAATGGGTATGTAATTCAATACAATGAACATAATTTAGCAGCAGTGTATGTAACATATATGTAAGAATGTGTATGTGTGTTTATAGTTTGAAATATTTTTAAAATTTTAAATGTAAAGTTTTTTTAAGCAAAATAAAATAAATATATATTTTTATAAACCATTATTTTTAGCGGTGTAGACTAATTTCTGCATTTATATGCGCTTGAGCCAGATAATATGGTTGCCTTAAAACGAGCCGAGGGTACAAGCCGTCCCAATGATGATGACAGAGACGGTATCGTCGAAAATGTGAATTCAGTCATACACTCGCATGTAAAGCTTACAATGAAGATACACCCACTTGCAAGTTTATTAAATCACATGGCGTCAGCTGCCGCCGTCTGGTATTCACATTAAGGACAGGGCAGGAGTATATGTTAAGTCTGCTGTCGAAAAGAAAAAGGCACATATGATTGGTATACTAGTAATGCATAACTATCAAAATAATCTTCATCGGCAATGAATAACAATAATGAATGAATATTTCTGGAGAATGCAGGGTGTTCAAATTTTTACTCTCTTTATACAGTATAAAACCGTAACATGTCTCTAAATTACATATCATTGCAGCAAAGCCACATATAGATAAAACCAATAATTTTACACCGTATCCACTTAATATGGAATAAAGGTGGTCAGAAAGTGTGCAACTGTCACAAATGGATCAGCTCTCCCTGAATAACAAGATTAAAATATACATTCAGTTGTAATGAAATACAGACAAGATACACCTAAATAAACGGGGATTTCTTCAGGCAAAACGCTGAGCAAGATTGCTGGGCTTCCTTGGCTAATGAGAACCAAAAATTGGGGACAGAATTCGGAACGTTGCCAATAAATACTATGAGCGACTGAACTCTCACCTGAATAGCCAGGCGGGGCGCCTAGGACTGGATTCAGAAGAAGAAAACACACTCTCAAAACTGACAAGACCAGGTCTTGACTTAAATCACGTCCATATTATTTGCACATAGATTGCCCTCATCCCCAAAAGTATGTATCTAATGTTTGTTCATTATATAGCATAAAAAAAAAAAAAAAAATTATTAAAATCCTCCGATTAGATAAAGCTGTCTTCAAGGTAGCAGAGTGCTTATTTATAAAATATTTCTCTTAATTTAAAAAAAAAACCACATTAAGGTATCTCCGACCCCATAATAGCAATACGGTACCTGAACCAAGTAGGTTAACATAACA